>JAJOZX010011807.1:0-107500 GCA_023014485.1 Bathynomus jamesi | reverse complement strand
TTGAATCCAAAACATGAATAATTGCCGACTCGTGTAGTAAATAGTAATTTAAAAAATATATTTTAAAGAGAAGCAAGACGAGGTTTAAAACACATTGGCAATAATCAATTAATAATTAAATTATAATTAAATGTATATAATTAACATAAACTTAATGGCTGCTAATTAACATAAATTGTGGCTGTTACTGGGGGTGTCGCGATGGTTTTATGTTTAAGTCACTTTGTTTAAGAGACAGGAACTTTTTTTTGTTTCAGACCTTCCTCGGTTACCGTAATGTACACATTCGTGTAATAATGTACATCCGGGCGGACTGACAGCAACCTGGGCCCTCGGGCATAATGAGGTCCTGGGCCCCTTGAAATCCGATTTTTTCATATTACAGTTCGATTAGACACTTGACCCAATTGAGAACACTCTCACTGTTTTATGATGACTGCGGGCCGTGGCCGCCAGCCTCGTAATGGCCCGGGCTCTCGGTCCATGCCGATTGGCCCGACCGCTCAGTCCACCCCTGTGTACATCATCCCGCGTGTTCTTAGATAGATAGAATAACCTTTATTAATAATAATAAATATACTTTTTCAATTTAGAATGACATGAATAATTGTGAAGCTCGACTATATATTTTATTTAATTTGGCCCTTAAGCTTTAGGCTTTACTGGGCTCTTATTAAAAATAAGCAGCTAGTTGTTATAAATTAATAATAATTAATAAATAAATAAATAAATAAGTATTATTAATAGTTAAAACATGTATTACAATATTAATGGACAATATTAAACAATATTAGTGGACATTAATCCTAGATTTTTGTTAGTATGCCATTATTAATCGGGATTTCAACTTGGTTTTAAACAAATTTACATTCGCAATATTTTTTATATCGGCATGTAAGTCATTCCATAGTTTCAATCCAATGAAAATGGATAGTTTTTGAGATGAAGACAATCTAAATTGAGGTATAACAGGCTTTGATCTATTTCTGGTCTGATACGAGTGGATTTCTTGATGAGTTACAAAATATCTATTTACCCATTGCAAATTAATGATTTTGTTCTTACACTTGCAAATAAAAATAAAATGTGCCACTTTGATTATATCGTTGAGCTTTAGTAGATTTAGCTCTTTAAATAATGCACTAGAGTGATCAAGGAAATCAGCATCAGATAATAACCTTATTGCTCGTTTTTGGATGACAAAGATACCATTTAATGCATTGTTAGCGGAGTTTCCCCAAACAAGGGTGCAGTATGTTATATAAGGAGGAACAAGAGTATGATAGAGTCAATAAAACTTGTTTAGGGACTACATTTCTAAGTTTAAACATTATAGCAATGCTCCTTGAAATCTTTTTCGCGATATAATTTACATGATCACTCCATTGCAAATTCTTATCTAGCATTACACCAAGAAATTTTGTTACAGTACACTCCTTTATGGCGATTTCATTAACATTAAGTTCATCAAGATATACATTTATTTTATTAGTAAAAATCATGAAATTTGTTTTACTGGTATTTAGGAAGAGTTTATTGGTGGTCAACCATTTCATTACACTGATGAATTCTGAATGAAATATATTCTTAGCTGTATTAACATCTTTGCAAGAAAAAGAGACAGTTGTATCATCTGCAAACATTATGAAGTTCAGTATATCAGATGAACGTGGAAGGTCATTTATATATAATAAAAATAACAGTGGACCCAGAACTGAGCCCTGTGGCACACCATGTTTGACAAGCGCTTTAGTTGAACAAACCTTATTTACCGATACAAAATGATATCTATCGGACAAATAACTTTTAAACCAATCACTGATTGCTCCTCTAAAGCCGTAACAATATAATTTACTAAGTATAATATTATGGTCTATTACATCAAACGCCTTACTCAAATCCATAAATATTGATATCATTATTTCTTTGTTCTCCTTAGCTATATTTACATTTTCCATAAGATTTAAAATAGCCATTTCCGTTGTTTTATTATTACGGAAGCCATATTGATTTGGAGATAATAAATTGTAGGATTCTAAATATCGCTGCATTCTACTTTTTACAATTTTTTCAAAAACTTTGCTGGAACACAGATAATGAACACACCGGCCTGTAATTTGTTGCTAGTGTAGGATCACCCCTTTAAAAAGGGTGTTATACAATCAGTTTTTAGCATTGATGGGAATATTCCCTTGGAAATACTTTGATTGATAATTTTAGCCAAAGTTACAGATATCTTATCTTTAACAAGTTTCAATATAGGTACAGGAATGTTATGAATGTTATTTTTTGTATTTTTTAATTTACCAATAATATTCTGGACCTCAGTAGAGGTAGCAGGAACAAAAGCTACAGAAATCATTAGTGAAGATTATCCAAATGTAATTTCATTATTGACTTTCGTTCACGTTTCATACATACGATGATTCTCTAAATGTAATTGGAAAATTAGTTCAAATATCGCAGTTTACCCTCATTGCGCTTTAAGGGTCATATTTCTTGCATGGAGGGTATCCGATAAAATCTGGTCTTAAGTTTTACTGTTGGGAAGAGTTCAGATATCATGACTGAAGACGGGCATAATTAATTAATTTTAACTTTATTTTTAAAATATCGAAAAATTAATGTCTCATAATTAAGTTTTTATGACTCATTTGTGATATTAATATGGAGTATATTACGATGAGCCTTCCCACGCTTCCTGAAATAGAGCATCTTATTATTTTATTTCATTTTGAAAATAAATACGAATTAATGCGACCTTCATCGGGCGGAAACCATTCAAGGTCATATCCAGAACCGAAGAACTTCGAAAAACCTGCAGATGAAAGAGTTCTCATATAGGCTCGTGAAGAGTAAAAAGAATTAGTCTCAAAAGTTTATTCCATCTACTCCACCCAGAAAAACAAACCGTTCTCTCTCTCTCTCTCTCTCTCTCTCACACACACACATACACACACACATACACACACACATTATATATAAGACAGTAAACAAATTAGTGTTCGCAAACACGCAAAAAAAAAAAAAATCTCTTCATTAAAAAACTGTTTTAAAATGGACGATTAATGCTCAGATTATCCGCACGGAACCTCCGAACTGTGATTGACTCGTATCCTTGAATCGTTTTCTACTTGCAACGCCGCTCAAATTCTCTCTCGTATTCCTGTAAAATTCTATGCTTAATGAATCGACGAAGGAAGAAGCTTTCGCTGTTAACTGAAACTCGATTTTGTTTGGGATTATCAACGCTCAAAATCATCACCATCTTTTTTCTTTGTATTGTGAAATTAATCTGCTTTTCTCTGAAACGAACTCAAAAATCGAGCATCAATACAAGACCAATTGAGGCAATTTCCAACTTTTAGTCTCTAAGTGGACAATTCTTTTAGTTTTCATAAATGAAGTTGTAACAACCAACGCACTATTTCTAACCTTAAAAGTTTTCCATTCAATTGTCTTCGATTTTATATATAGTAGTCCCTCTATAATCGTCGTTAATTGGTTCCACGAACAGACGACGATTAAGGAAACGACGATTAACGAGTCATTGAAATACATGTAATAACGACAATTCGTTCCAAACCACCTGCTGTACTGTACTTACCGAATTATGAAGTGGCTAGCTGCGCATGGAGAGGAGTTGGTGGGGCTTGGTGATGGAGTTTTATTGCTTGGTAGGTGAATCACCCTCCATCAGCAGATCAGGGAGGTCTACTGCTGTTAATGTTGATGGATGGGGAGACTTCGGTGGATCTGATTTTCTTTTGCAGAAATAATCCAGAGTTGGTTGTCTTGTAGCCTTCTTTTTCGCTGCTAAGATTTCCTTATAACAACGAAAGGCTTGATTGGCTTCTCAAATGACTTTGGAGGATCTTTATGCATTCGGGTCATTTTCTAAAAAATCCTTCATCTTCTCCCATTGCCAGAAGAAATCTTTTGGATTTCCTGTTGTCAATGTCTTGACAATCTCTTCTTCCTCTTCATTTGACTCCTCTGATACCCTGTGCTCTTCAAGCTGCAACAGTTCTTAAGTGCTGAGTTCTTCACTATGAGATTCCAAGAGCTCTTCAACATCGTCCTTTCCAACTCGAAGCCCAATTGTTGACCTAGCTCAATAATTTTGTCTTGAATTTGTGGTGGAATCTCTTCTTCAATTCCAGGCAAGTCAGCCTTTCTCCAAGCAGCATTCAAACAATAAGTGCTGACTTCATTCCACGCTGTAGAGACGTTATCAATGGCATGTTTCACATTGTAGCCTTTCCAGAACTCTTTCAAGGTAAGCTTGCCTTCTCCATCTGTTGCCTCTAGAGACTGGCTGAGTGTTATTTTGTGGTAGTATCGTTTGAAGTTGGCAATAACATCCTAGTCCATAGGCTGCAATCTAGATTTTATGTTCGGTGGCAAGAAAAGCACTTTTACCATGCCATAAGACAAGTCCTCCAAGTTGGTTGGATGCCCAGGATCGTTGTCCAGAATAAGAAGGGCCTTTTCTGAAAGATTATTGTGCTTGAGGTATGCTTTGACTGCAGGGCAGAAATGATCACAAAGCCACTCACTCAAAATTGCCTTTGTAACCCAAGCCTTTTTATTTGACTTCATGCAACTGGCAGTCTGGATTTTACAAAACCTTTCAGAGCTCTGGGGTTCTCTGAATGATAAACCAGCAATGGTTTCAATTTGAAGTCCCCTGTAGCATTGGCCCCAAGAAGAAGGGTCAACGGTTGGGCTTTTTTTTTTTTCCAAAACAAACCAGTCTCATCTGCATTAAATATTTGCTTTGGATTACGTTTAAGTTATAACCCCACTCCGAAATTTGCAAATCAAAGTCACTTGCATATTTTTCAGCAGCATTTTGTCAGCACTTGCTGCTTCACCATGCTGAACAGCGGAATGAACACCAGCCTTTATCTGGAATTTCTCAAACCAGCCCTTACTCGCACTAAATTCCATTTTACACTCACTATCCTTTTGTTTAAGGTCATCAAAAATCTTTTTGGCTTTTTCTCTAATGAACATAGAACTAATATTTTGACACTTTGCCTGCTGATCACTTATCCACAATAACAATAATTTTTCCATCTTAATTATAATCTCATCTTTAGAACGCATCATTTTAGTAGAACTAGAACCAAGCACTGCTAATTTTGCAATATCTTTGTATTTTTTTTATCGGCCACAATTGATCGCGCAGTAGTTGGCGGTACGCCATATTCCCTGCCAATGTCTGCAGCACGTTTTCCATTTTCAAAATCATCTAGAATTTTTTGTTTAATCTCCAATGTGGTCACATTTCTAAGCCTTTTACCTTTACCACCAATTTGTACATTCTTAGGAAGGGCCATTTTCACTTAATTTTACTAAAGTGAATTAAAAAAGCAAATATTTTAAAGTAAATTGCGTAATAAAACTGCGCAACGTCCATCTCCACTGAGCTTTCAACAAAGACTGATGCCGCGCGGGCAGATGACGATTAATAGAGGGAGGACGATTAACGAAATAATGGTGTTAAATAGGGAACGACGATAGATCGAAACAACGATAGTTGATGGCGACGATTATAGAGGGACTACTATATATATATATATATATATATATATATATATATATATATATACAGGGTGTCCCATAAGTCTTGTCTTATAGGACAATTTTCCATTGAGACCGAATTTATGGGACTAATATATATATATATATATATATACACACAGTGGACAACCGTTATAGTAAACACGCTTACAGTAAACATTTGGGTACAGTAAACAAAGACTGGGAAACGTTCCTCGCTATACGGTAAACTCCGACGGTTATAGTAAACATGAGGACGGTTATAGTAAACCTGACTGCTATAGACATAGTTCTCTATGACTAATTATCATGATAATTGTCAATGATTGTCAATGGATACTGGACAAGTGGCGTGACGTCACTAGTGGTGTGATCACTCATGGCTATAAAGTAGTGAAATGTGACGTCATTTACGTCATCAGACGCCTCATTTGCAGTCAGTCCATGTGTGGCAGCCGTCTGAGTAACATGCACAATTCTGTTTGTTCCCGTTTTGCCAGTGTAAACGAATGGCTGAGAAACGAGCAGCATTAACACTTGAACAAAAATGTAAAATCATTGAAGAGTGTAAAAAACCTGGACTGACTAAAATCACCATCGCTGCAAAATATGGTGTCCATAAATCAACGATCACCCACGTTTGGAAGAATCGTGAAAGTTTGAAACCAGTTTTAGTGAAGGGCAGGCTTAAAAAAGGTTCGCAAAAACGCAAGTGAGAAGGAAAACACGCGACTCTTGAAGATGCACTCTTCCGTTCATTTCAAGAGAAACGTGCGCAAAACGTACTTTCTACTGGTGTGCTAATTAAACATAAAACTTCTGAATTGGCTGAAAAAATGGACATTAAAGATTTCACACCAAATGATGGTTGGTTTACCCGCTGGAAGAACAGATCTTTACAGTAGAACACGGCGAAGGAAAATCTGCAGATTTTACAGCTTCCGAACAATGGATTAAAAATAAGCTACCAAGCATACTTGAGACGTATGCTGCGGACGATATCTTTAATGCAGACGAAACCGGGCTTTTCTACAAGCTACTTGACTCACGT
The DNA here is from genome assembly GCA_023014485.1 of Bathynomus jamesi. Lineage (NCBI taxonomy): Eukaryota > Metazoa > Arthropoda > Malacostraca > Isopoda > Cirolanidae > Bathynomus > Bathynomus jamesi. The sequence goes on along the minus strand of JAJOZX010011807.1, from coordinate 100,881 downwards.
GGTTACGTCGAGGACTCGGAAATTAAAACTGTTGGTAGTAAACAATCAAAAGATAGAATAACCGTCTTAGCATGCGCTAACATGACTGGTACAGAGAAACGACCTCTCTTTGTTATTGGAAAGCCAAAAAACCACGATGCTTTCCAAAAGACCTATCTAAACTACCACTCGACTACAGCAATTCGAGCAATGCGTGGATGACCAGCTTTCTATTTGAAAAGTGGCTTAATACGTGGGATGTAGAGCTTCGGCGGCAAAAGAGAAATGTATGTTTGTTGCTCGACAATTGTGCTGCGCACCCAGTTTGCCTGCAACCTAAGAACATTAAGCTAGAGTTTTTACCCCCAAATACGACGTCATTACTGCAACCTCTCGACATGGGCATGATAAAAAATTTAAAGGGACACTATCGTTCACTCCTACTTCGCCGTATCGTTTGTGTTTTAGATGTCGATAATACAGCTTCAATAGCAACTGTGAAGATAGATCTTCTGGATGCTGTGACTACTCTTGCTGAAGCGTGGAAGATGGTTCAAGAGGCAACAATAAAAAACTGCTTTCGCAAAGCTGGATTAAAAAATCTGTCGGATCATGATGTTCTGGCGAACGAAGAAAGTTTTGATAATTTATATGATGTTCCCATTCCAGATACCGTTACGCGTGATGAATTTAACAATCTCTTGGTTGCAGTCGCGGCAGCCACAGTTCATGAAGAGTTAACAGATGAAGTCCTGATTGCTGAAGCAATGTCAGAGAAACAAGGCAAAAGTCAACGTTTAGAAGAAGACGAAGTAGATGAGAACTTCTAACTTCCATCTGACAAAGAAGTCTCGGATGCCTTAGATGTGCTTCGTCGGTTTTCTGCAGTCGAAGGACTCGAAAATCTTAGAATACAAGAGCTGCAAGGATATCTACAACAAAAGCTACTCTCCAAACGAAAACAAGCAAAAATTACTGAAATATTTAAAAAAGCGTCGAGTAAATAACCTTTTATTTGTATATAAATATTTTTCTTTTACTAATGCTTGCTCACATTACAAATAAAGTTCATTTTTAACGTTTTCCTTCTTTGTCCCTTCTAACATTTAACGACGGATGTAGTAAACACTAAACAGTCGGATATAAGCAAGTTTACTATAACCGTCGTACACTGTGTGTGTATATATATATATATATATATATATATAATATAGAGAGAGAGAGAGAGAGAGAGAGAGAGAGAGAGAGAGAGGGGGGGGGGGAGGGGGGGAGAGAGAGAACCGCAGTAAACGGAGGAACTTGGCATACTCTATATCCACCCAAATATCATAGTAGCTAAGATGCTCGGCTGCTGATCACGAGGTCGTGGGATCCAGTCCCGACTCTGTTTTGTGTTTTTTTTATTTTCTTGGCGTGGTCTTGATTCGAAGTCAAAGTTAAGCTTTTGGACCAAGGTGTAGCAACAAACCTGATCTTCGTCAAAATGAACAATTCGGGCGGAAGCGAAAAAAGCAATTTAACCAGAGTTATATATCTGAACTCTGAATCTTTATTTCATAACAATAATGTTTGGGGGTTATTGAATACCCTTCGTAACCTCTTTAAGGCGATATGACGGAGGGGACCTACATCTTTACGTGGGATCCGAACCACAACCCCGCCAAGGAACACCAACATAATACGATAATTGTCAAAATCTGAAGTCCGCACCTAGATTCGAACCGAGAACCTTTAGATTAACAATAAACCGGCGCTTCACCACTCAGATACTCTGACGTGTTCGTTGTCTTTCAGTTTGCATTGCACTAATCACGAACACGTATAGAAAATTGAAGTTAAAATTAATTAAATTATTATTACAGTATTTATACAGTTTGCAATTGTAAAAAAAATTGTAAAAAAAATATGAAAATAAAAACCCACTCTAATAGACAGAGTTTATTTCCACGACAGTTTCGACGCCCACTGGCATCCTTCTCGGGTGTTTCTGTATCCACCCGAGGAGGATGCCAGTGGGCGTCGAAACTGTCGTGGAAATAAACTCTGTCTATTAGAGTGGGTTTTTTATTTTCATATTTTGACCTTCACGTAGAAAAAAGTGGTTTTTTGCATTTATTGTAAAAAAAAAATTAAGTTCTAAAAACTTACGTGTAAGTTAGACCATTTTGTCCGTTTCGTGACATCATCTTCGGTGTCCTCATCCTAAAAAAAAAAAATATTTAATATTTCTTATTAAGATACTTTAGAAAAACTTTTCGGAACTAATACTGTTCCCTTCAACGAGAGTGAAACCGCAATTTATTAATACAGGGTGTCCTAAAAGTCCCAATCTATTTCTTGTAAGGTGTGAACGAGAAATAGATTGTGACTTTTGGGACACCCTGTTGCAAAGAGTATAACTATAAGCCAAATTCATTAATGCAGAATGACGGTAATTATTAAATTTAGATTCATATTATAAAGTCGGAAGTTAAAATTTAATTTTTGAAATTTACTGAATTATATTTGGATAAAAAAAAAAAAATTTTGGAAAAGATTTTTTCATGTACAAAATCTAAATTCTTATAAGCAGTGAAGATACGTGATTATCTTATCAATGGCGACGTATTGTTCCAGGATCGAAATAAAATAAAGTTAGGAGCTAATTAAATTTTGTCTTTGACGAACTTTTTTTTTTCAGTTTTGTAACCATTCGTCACGATTATACGAACTACTCGTGAGCGGTTCGTTATTATTAGGTGGCGCTATGCAGCTTCCTTTGTTTGCTTACCTGGAAATCATTGAGTGGATCTTCTCTTTTTCCCCAAGACCCATGAAAGGTGTTCCAAGAATTCCTTTTGTCCGCCTGGAAAATATCAGGAGATTTTATACATATATATTACGTAGTTGGGTGGATAAAATATATGGATAACTGGATAGGTAAATGGATACATTAATAAATGGATGGATTATTAGTAAGTGAATTATTTCATTATTTCTTATAAAAAATATTGCATAAAACAATTTTGAAATATCCATTTTTTCCATTGGTGATCTATGTACAAAAAGATCACTTCTTAATCTATTGATTGAGAGTAATTATGCACGAGTCGTTACTGAGGCGTAACTACTCGCTCACATCGCGTTACAAAGTGATCCATGTATACATTCCCCCAAAAAATTCGCCTACAAATACAAAATTTCTAAAACGCATAAAAAATTCCTAATTGGGAGTATTCTTTTATTCTTCTTTGGATATTTTTGGTGACATTAATGAAATTTAAAAACCAAAAGCCAGTCATTACTATTTAGTAATTTTTTAATGCTTTTTAGAAAGCATATATCTAGGCGAACTTTTTTCTGAAACTACATAATTATAGTAAGGTGACCAGGTGTATTGCATCTGGCATGGCAGTCCTGCTTTTTGTGAGTTTGTCCTCCGTAAAAAATGGAGCACTGCAATGTCCTGTTTTTTTGCTCTTTGTCTTGCAATGTACTGCAATTTTGCGAGCTTTCACAGACAGATATATTACATTTACATATTTTTACAAAAAACATAAAATTATATATGATATATATCCTTTTCAGACATTTTTCGAACACTGTACAGTATATATATATATATATACACATATATATATATATACCAAACGCATTATGGCCGTGCTTCTGGAAGGTGTATGTGCATCATTATTTTGGAAGTAAATTATGAAATCATGAATAATTTCTCTCTTTTTCGTTCGGTTTCATTGACAAAACAATTGTATACTTATTACTTGCAATGAGTAAAGCAGTTTTCTCGAGAAAGTCGCGTAAATTATGCTCAAGACGTTATTTTGTTAAATATAAAATTTGATTCTCAGTGAAAATTCACAGTAATGAAAAAAAGTACATATTTTAAAAATTTGAATTTTAATTTAATTATTTTTTATTTTATGATTCTCAAAAAATACAATAGTACTCGTTTACGATTACGTGAAATAAATAAATAAATTTAATTCTTTTTAATTCAATAAAGTTTCCGAATTAAAAAAAAAATTTTGTCCTGCATTTTTTATTTCTTGCGCCTGGTCACCTTACCTGGGGAGAATAAGAAATTTTCTCAGAATTTTTTTTATTTTTTTACTATCATATTCCGTGTTCCCTTTTTTTCATGATAAATTCCGATATCTTAAAATAGTTACTTCATTTAAAATAAATTTTTGAAAAAGCCGTTTACTCGCGCCGTACATACCCGTCGTCTTCAGTCCGCGAATTTGACGCGCTAAAACAGGTCACTTTGTCACTAATTAGCAGCTACTAAGAACATTATAAAGGAACACGCGTAAAAGGTAATGCTTGTGTATGTTATTCTGTACTGTACTATAATATGTTGGTGTTTTTCAATTAAACCTTCAATCTTGAATCATGCTGTTTTTTCGTTCTTTATTTCTTGTTTTTCCATATATCCATTTTGGCAACTCTGGTTTATCGAACCTCGAACCTTTTATTGATTACATGATGGTGGGATAGAATGGTAACCACTACAACTTCGTTGAACCCCCGAACCCTTCACTACGGAATATATGGAGGAAATATTTCCAGGGTTTGATGGGTGGAAGAGAGAAGGAGAATGCAAATATAAATATGATAGGATTTGGTGGTGGTTGGTGGATGTGTGACAGAATGCCTGAAAACAGCAACGAATGAAGTGAAAGTGGCAGTTCACAAGTTGAAAAGTGGAGAGGTGGATGGGATATATAGGAAAATGGTTAAGCATGGGGGGTTGTAAGGGTTAGAGTGCTTGTGGTGCATATGTCAGAGTGCATGGACAAATGAGAGTGTGCCTGAAGACTGGAAGAAAGTAATAATTGTTCCTTTGTTCAAAGTGAAAGGTGAAAGAAGTGAATGTAAGGACTACGGAGGTACAAGTGTTGAATGTGATGGGGAAAGTGTATGGTAGGATAGTGATAGAATGAGTTCGTGGTATTACAGAATGCTTTGTAGAAGAGGCTGTGTAGATCAAGTGTTTGCAGTAAGCCAAGTGAATGAGGAAGCGTGTGAAAGGGATTGAAAGGTATACAGTACATGTATTTTATGGATCTTGAGAAAGCATGTAATAGAGTAAATAGAGAAGCACTGTGGGAAGTTTTTGGTATATATGGGGTTAGTGGTAGACTTATGAATGCAGTGAAGAGTTTTTATGATGGAACTAGTGCATGTGTGAGAGTAAATAAAGAACTGAGTGAAAGGTTTCATATAGGTGTTGGTGTGCGTCAAGGATGTGTGATGTCTCCGTAGCTGTTCAATTTGTTTATGGATGGAATGATACGAGAGGTAAAAGGCCGAATCCTCGAAAAAGGAATGAATCTGGTGTATGATGGGAATAGGTGTGGCCTGTCGAATTTGTTGTATAAGGATACTGCAGCGCTATTTACCTAGAATATTTGCAGGAAGTTGTTAGGAGTTTTGTGGCGGTGTGGGAGAGAAGAGTGTTGAAAGTGAATGTGAGTAAGAGCAAGTTATTGATTGTGGAGAGAGGGGGGTGGTAAATCCAGAGTGGCATGTGATGGTGAACGGTGAAACACTAGAGGTGGAAGTCTTTTTAAGTATTTGGAATAGTGGATATTGAACAAAAGTACGAGTGCGAATAAAGTTAACAGTAGAGTGAATCAAGGAAGAAAGGTGGCGATTGTGAAGAAGCGGTAACTGGATAGAGATGCTGCAAGATGTTTACATGAAGGTGTGTTAGTACCGACACTTTTGTATGGGTGTAAAACACTGACATGGCATGAAATGGAGAAGTCAGGAGTAAAAGCAGTTAAGATGGATAACTTAAAAAGTATGTGTGGCGTACTCCGGATTGATAGAGTAAGAAATCATGTAGTTTTGGATGAACGTGGTGTCCGGAAGGTAGTGGAAGTGAAAATTGGTGAAAATGTGTTAAGGTGTGTGTGTCCGTTCGTCCGTTCGTCTGGAAGATAACTCTTAAACGGCCCAACCGCTTCAGAGTTCTGCGGGCGGGATGGGAGGTTTGGATCTCATGATACGGAATAGTGTACAGTATATGTAAATATTAATACATATACAATACCTCTATACGTACAGTTTAAAAAATTATTTTAAAAACTCGTTACTTTAGGCTATTAAAATTATAAAATTTAGTCAGTTTTTAGTTGGAAAATGTAAAAACGCTTAAAAGGAAACTGAAAAAAGTAATAAAAGTTTAAGATGAAGATATGAAATAAAACTAAAGTTTAAAATATTAAATAGCATTTGCGAATGTCCTTGTACACGCGTAAACACAAAGGAATACAATCATACCGACCCATATCCAATTTTGTACATAAACATCCACTCACGTACACATTTTACTTATACGCCAATATACCTTGTCCACAAGCCAAAATAAACGTACTAATCCACAGTCGTGGCCAAAAGTATGGAATTAAAGTTTTAAGGAATTACAATTTTACTGTCTGCTTAATATTTAATGGGTCTTACTATTTTTATAATATATATGGATCAGTGTCTTAAAGAGATACGCGTAAAGGAAGATAGGAAAGATACTTCTGTGTATGCCGATAAATGATGTAGCAATTACGGTCGAGAACGGCAGAGACTCGCAGACGGCTATGTACGGGTGATGTGATTATCCCAGGCAGAACGGGAATGAAAATAAGTGTCGCAAAAGTTGAAGTAATGAGCGTTAGGAGACAAAGAATATAATAGGCCTATATTTATTGGAAACCAAAAACTCAAACAGGTTAACAACTTCAAATATCTGAGAGTTAATTTTAACGATGACAATCTCCAACAAACTGAGATAAATAATAGAATAAGTAAATATAACTTAAATATGACCCTATTATATCCTTATCTTAAAGATAAAATGGTACCAACAAGATGTAATCATATACACATCTATTTTGAGGTCAATACTAATTTACGGATCAGAAGCCTGGTCATTATTATTAACAACAAAGACAAAATCATTAACAACAAAACTAAAATGACAACTACAATCTGCGGAAATGAGTGCTAAGAACTATTAATGGAGTCACCAAACAAGATAGGATACAAAACACGAGAATTAGAGACGACTTGGACGTCACATCGGTTTTAGATATAAATGAGAAGAATAAACTAAGATGGTATAGACACACGCAAAGGATGGAAAATACACGTACCCCGAAAAAAATTTGAATTGGATTTCACAAAGAAGGCGACAAGCAGGAGAACCCCGTACGAGATGGATTCAAGGTGTGGAGGGAGCATTGGAGAAGAGCGGAATATCTATGGCGGAAGTGGAAGAGAATGAGGAGTACCGAGACCGTAGCGAGTAGAGAAGATTAACCAAGCACGGCTACTGACAGGCCACCAGGCCTAACAGAGTCAGGTGAAATGTAGGGGATGGCGATGATGATGATGTCTGTTCGTTTATTCACGCCTAAACGGATAGGGTAACCTGCACCAAATTTGGTATACACAGGTAAAAGTCACAGGGGTTTAGAACAGGTGATGTTGGTGGTCGTGATATTCCTTTATCATAAACTGCAGGAAATCTTTTGGACAGGACTCTTCCGTCGAAAGTATCATGCAAATATCGTGAGCAGAGAGAACATCACAGAGCATGTTTTGCACTAGGGGACTAATTCCCCATGTGTAGAGAAGGTACAGTAAAAATTTCATGCTTTTATTTCAGTTAATAAAAAAAATACAAACATTTTAAAGTGTCGCATGTTTAAAATTCACCCACATATACAAAATTCATCATGCAAACAGAATGAATTGTATGTATAAATACCAAACGGAAGGCTAAGCGAAGCTCCAATAAAGAATTAAAGACTTATTGTTCGTCAAAATGGCGAGGGACATTTTTGTATAGTTTCGGGTGTAAACGAAACAATTTGGAAATTCTTAAGTACATGGAATTTAAAACATATGCATGTTAAATACTCGTGTAATTTATGGAAAAAAGACATGAATTCAATTGTCTATTTAATTCTAAATATGTTCGGATAAAAATACCATATAAAGGTTACCCAGAAACTAAGAAAATAACTAATGTAAAATAATTACATTAAAGTAAAGAAATTCGTTTCTGAGACGACACGTGGGTTCCGTGTTCACTCCGAAGAAACAAAGAAGACGTTATAAAATTGAACATTCATTTATGTATAAAATGGGATTGTATAAAATTAGATTGTTACATTATTAACAAGTTTAATGGCATGTTAAAATTACACCTTCGGAAAGGTTACTAATTCTTAACAAAATAAGATGAATCAAAAAGAATCTTATGTAAGGAATCTTACGCCCGACAGCCGCGCGACAACAGGAGCATAGGCCGGAAAACGCATAGAGGCAATGCATTTCAGTGCGTGATGAACAAAAGTTCACTCTCACAAACCTGTGTTGAACTTAAATAAGACCATTAAATTTATTTCTCCTTGTAAGAACAAAAAACGAGTTCTTAATGGAAGTTTGCTCAAGTATATAAATATATATCCATTGTGCCGTAATGATAAATTCAAATCGTGTGTGGTATTTAGAAGCGAAATCGTTCTTCTAATTTTGAGTAAATTACTCGCCAAGCTAAAATGGTCTTCCCTACAAAAGTATAGAAAACAGACCTAACGCGTAAATCACTCTTAAGGCGAATGTGCTGGCTAAGGAAATTGAACGCAAATTAGTCTTCCCTTAAAAACTTTGCGAGAGAAAACGGAGACACGCCGTATATTCTGTTCGTGTCGGTAAAGGTTCAAAAATAGTGTGTCCTTGATTCACCGTTAGAAAACGGAGTCCGCGCATTCGGTAGAAATATAAAATACACAGGATTATAATGTACAAATTCTCAAGAGAATAATTACCATTGTCAAAAGGAAATAGGTAAACAATGTAACTAAGGCATGCATTAAACACTATTATTGGAATTGTCAAATACCCAGATAGGATTCAAATAATTCTATGAAATTGTATTGTGTACAAAATACGGTCAAAAGGCCAGGTAGAGAACCAACTGTTGTTCTAAAGATAAGTCAATAAAAAATTGTAGTATGTATGCGTTTATTCATTTTAATGATCTGGCATATTACAATACGGCTGTATTAAGTTAAATAACTAATAATTGTAGATTAAACTCGTATAACAGTCAGATTTAAATTGCTTGTGCATTTTATTTAATTGTCTCAAATATCTTTTCTTTAAAAGAAGTAATTGATGTCAAAGTTTTCATTGTAATTGATTCCATGGCAAAATTGGCTAACAGTCATATTTTGATTTGGTTATGCATTTTCTTTTAAGCGTCTGGTGTTAATTCTAAATATCAAATTCTTGAAGTAAGAATCAATGTCCCAAGTGTCATTTCCCTAAACAATTATTCAGGATTACCAAAATTTCATTGTTGTATCGTAATTGGTTTAGTAAGATCCGTGACGAATATATTATGTTTGTAAAAGGTATATAATTATCCCACTATACGAACTGACAGAGAAATAAGAATATATATAACCAGCGATATATATATATATATAACCTTGGGTTAAATCTATATGATGTGGTTTAAAGGAAAGCAGGCTAAACTAAAGGTATAATTTCATACCATAAAAATAAAATAATAAAATCACGTCATATTACAATATATATATATATATATATATATATATATATATATATATATATATATATATATATATATATATATATATATAAATGGATTGTGTATATATAGGTTGATAGATAAACAGATTAAGAGAGAGAGAGAGAGAGAGAGAGAGAGAGAGAGAGAGATGGTAGAACAAAAATTGCAGTTACTTCGCCTTTCCAATCAGGCAAACATGTTTTCAAAATATTTCAAACTAATTTAATTATTTACTCAAGCTGAACTTGTGCAGTATTTTTTTATTATAAAACACACACAAATATATATGTTTTACTATATCGAGAAGTTATTTCCACTTGACACGCCCGAATACATTTAAACCATCAAAGTGATCGTATGAAAACTATCCAACCGAACTACGTTGTAATTTTAACCACCTTTGGATAATTTAGAACGTATTTACAAATTTGGCTTATACTGACTAAATCTCTTTGACTGATATATATATATATGCAAAAAGTGGCACAGTTATATCTATATAGTGATGAAGAAGAAGTATTGATGAATCAACCTTGGATTATTGAAACGATAGTGATGTGGCAATTTTGAAATAGCAGTTTAAATGACAAATTTCGATATGGATATCGAAATGGGGTTGAAAATGAGGACTGATGCAAATTCATGATTGAGTAAATACAGAAATAATATTTATATCTTCATCATTTAGGAAAATATATTTTGGAAACATTAATTGCATTTTATTTTATCAACATACTCGTATTGTTGTATCAAGTACATCAATATTAATTCGTCAAGTGTCAGAAATATCTACCTAATTTCAACAATATCAACTATGCATCAGCAGTCGATCGATCAGCCGTGATATATATATATATATATATATATATATATATATATATATATATATATATTGCGTTTAGCATCTCTTATCTGAGTGTAAATTTCTTCCCCTATAATTGACTCTTCACTTGCTTGGTATCGCTACGCTGATGATGTGTTTGTTGTCCTGCCAAACAATTTAGATCGTCGTTCGATTTTGAGCATACTAAATGGTATCTTACCTAGGGTGGCCAGACGTCCGGCTTTAGACGGACAGTCCGCCTTTTGAGCATTCTGTCCTTAGGGTGGCCATTTCCAAATTTCCAAAAAGGAGGACACTGCGTATGTGGCCGTACGTTAACATATATATATATATATATATATATATATATATATATATATATATATATATATATATATATGTTAACGTACGGCCACATACGCAGTGTCCTCCTTTTTAAATGGCCACCCTAAATTCTTACCATCGATTACATTTACATTCGAAGAAAGAGAAATTCACAAAATTTCTTCTCTGAATATTTGGGTTATTCACTCAGCTCAGAATAAACTTTTATTCAATGCCTTTAGAAAAAAAACACATTCAAATGCATATATGTGCATTGCTTTTCCTCTCAGTGTGTTCCTACGAAGAGACGTGTTTTAATTAATTTATTTCTCCGTGCCTTTAGGATCTGTAGCCCTCAGTTTATAGATAACGAGGTTAATTTTATTGAAGACGCTTTTGCTAAATTAGGTTACCCCTCTGGCTTTTAAAATAGGGCTTTTAAACTCACCAAGAAGAAATTTTATAGTAATGCTCCACAAACTTCCGGAGAACGAAAAAGGGATCACCTGAAGATCAGGGCCCTTCTTTAGTTAGCCTTATAAGGCTAACTAACGAAAATATCACGACCTAACCTAACCAATAGTTAGGTCAACTGTACGCCTTTGACGATTGGTTAGGTTAGGTCGTGATATTTCCGTTAGTTAGCCTTATAAAACTAACTAAAGAAGGCTGGGCCCTGATCTTCAGGTGATCCCTTTAGTTTTACCTACAGAATGCAATACTGACAAAATATTTGAGTAATTCTATGAATTTAGTTACTAAGATAAACTATACTACTAGAAATTACCTTCGCAACGACAAGCTCGTGTTTTCCTCAGCTAATACCAGAGTTGATAAAATACGATGTGGAAACTGTCACGCTGACAGAAGCTATAAACAGTCTCAGAATCGGCGACCCCATTTCAGCTTTGCATCAACATAGGACTAATTTTGATCATCCAATTGATATTAACAACTCGCCTTTTCATCTACGTTAGCGTTAGCGTTAGCCAGAACAAAATCAGTAAAGTGTGTATATATGTGTATATATAGTCCTTATAATATATGGAAGAAACGCGTTTTATTGGTTTTAAACCCGACCTTAGAGTCTCTGAGAGGTGAATTTATAAGGTGAAATGGTTGAAATGTGTCGAATGTGGAAGAAGTTAAAAGAATTAAAAGAGGAAAAATATTCTTAATGCAATTAATCCTATAAAAGAATCGTTCAGCGATGATAACTTTTTAAAAATGGCGCCAGAATTGAATTATAAATATTTCTGTTTTCTATAAAAGTTAGAGCGTACGCTCGAAATTATTTTGGGTTCATGCGTTTCTGCGTGTGTGTGTGTGTGTGTGTGCGCCCGCGTGTTTTTCTGTGCACGTGAATCTGTGTGTAAAAACGTACAAGCCAAGTATATGTTTCTGTCGTGTAAAATAGAGAGAGAGAGAGAGAGAGATTGTGTAGCAATTCCTTTAGTAGAAATCCTTTCACCGGGAATATTTTTTAAAAGAACTAATGAAAAAACCCGTTAAACAAAAGAATCCAAATTATATTAATTTATTTTTATCGAGTAATGTTGGGTGAAATTAAAGTTAGATTGAATCCAATTCGGTTAGATTAGATTAAATCAAGTTTGGTTAGGTTAGATTAGATCATTTCGCGTCGCGTCGTCTTTGTTAGTGAAGATTCAAACCCTTCCGTGGGAAATTTTTACCTTCTCGAAAATCTTTCAAGACGTCTTGAGAATTTAGTGGTCGAGTAAAAAATGGGTATCGCGCAAAAGGTCACATCGTCCCTTTACTTTTGCTAAACGAAAATCAACTTTTGTAAAGAAAGGTTATGGAATTTTAAATGATCTCACGTTAGTTCTCTTATTTGATATAGAACCTTTTTCACTTTATATATATATATATATATATATATATATATATCAGAGTGGAATGAGGGGAGGTATCATAGTTTACAGCTTATATATATATATATATATATATATATGCGTGTGTGTGTGTGTGTGTTTATTTTTTTAGTGAACGATTACAGTAATAGATAGCATGGCTTCGGGTTCGCATACCCACCACATTTATAATTTATAATTTAGTAAATGCAAAAAACTTCACTTTTCTACGTGAAGGTCAAATTATGATAATAAAAACCCACTCTAATAGACAGAGTTTATTTCCACAACAGTTTCGATGCCTACTGGCATCCTCTTCGGGTGGATACAGAGGATGCCATCCTCTTCGGGTGGATACAGAGGATGCCAGTGGGCATCGAAACTGTCGTGGAAAAAACTCTGTCTATTAGAGTGGGTTTTATTATCATAATTATAATTTAGTAACGCCTGAAAACGAAGCGATTATACGTGACTTTTGTAAAAAATTACAGCGCTTTAATTGTGATTTTTGCCAACTATTACATAACATTAACTTTATGAATTGAAACGATAGGAAAATTTCTCTCGTGTCGAACCGCGAAACAGATTACGGGCATCAAATATGTACGTGATTCACGTACGGAGAGTGATAAACTCGTTCGCGGTATTTAAAGTAAGAAGATAGAAAAAATGGAAATATGAAGAAAAGAGAAGAATGGAAGCAAAAGATGACCGGAATACCTCGAAGGAAAACGGAGTAGATGAGAGACAAATAAAAGTAAAGATAACACGAAAAGAAGACACGATTGTAAAAGAAATAAAAGTAACAAACCTAAAGTGTGACGCGGTGAAATCACCGAATGAAGATAATGACAAAAAGACGATAAAAATTAAAAACTTTGAAAATATCGTATGGAAATCTGCAAAAGAGCATCGCAGATACAAGGATGGCCAATACATCTATGCATATCCTACTTTATACAACTTCCACTGTAAAAAATGAAAATTGTAAATTTATAAAATACTGCAAATCTACCACCTCAGTATTTGCAAAACTTCTGCAAGATACGGGAGATGCAAAGGAACACGGCAGGTGAACAGCCATAACCATCAGCAAAGAGGGTAACCAGTTTTTTTTAGGCGTAGTCAACGCGATTTAGTTACTAAATATCAATTAACAAATGCAGAGACAATCGACAAATACGGGAATCCGAGAGCCGTACAGAAGAAATGCAAAAAGAAATTACGTACGATATCGCGACAGCATGTATAGAAAAAAAATAGAAAAGAAAGGAGGATTCTCGGAGGGTCATAGAGTGACGAAATATGCGTTACCAAGGGATAACGAATCTGAACTACATAAAGAAGAAGTTAAAAATGAGAAATAAAAATAATCCTAGCCAACATACAGGGCCTAAAACCAAACCATTCCTTAGCTAGTCATATACCTGAAAGGACTCGTGCAAGAACAAGAGCGGACTTTACATGCCTTACGGAAACTCATCTGAAGGACTTCCAGGCGAACTGTGAAGCTGTGAGTTTTGTAAAAAAAAAAAAAAATATACAAATTGACAGCTATAACATACTTCGAGCCGACAGGACAGTAAGACGAAAAGGAGGATGTGCTACTTATACACATGAAAACATATGACCGAAATGATAGTAATTCAAACAACTGCGTAGAATTAGTCGCAGCAAAAGTTGAATAATTAAACATGGTAGCCTACTAATTGTACTATACAGACCTCCGAACACTCCAACTACAAAATTCTCAGATACCATTACAGAGGTCAGGAACCGGATGAACGCTCTAAACTCCCCAACTTCCAATGTTATTTTCTGCGGTGATTTTAATTTCATATTTTTGAAGTATAAGAGGATAGGAGAAATATGTATAAACCAAGACAATCGGACACGGGTGGAAGACCAGGAGCAGGCAAAAAATGCTTCTAGCTCTAGCTGATGATTATGTAAACACAAAACTAAATACCTAGATTTGGTGTCCACAAACAACAGCAACCTAATTGATAATATAGAAATATCCCCAACTATAATATCGGATTACAACTTTTGAAATAACAACTAATATAAAAACAACAGGGAAAGAAAGAACACGCGCTGTAGAAAGGAGCAAATTCAAAATTTTTAATTTTCACTCCAAGGCTATAATAGAAGCAATGACCTGTAAAACCTTCTTTAAGGATAAAATTCTAATAACCCTTGAGGAGAAGACGCTAGAAATTGTGAAAAAAACATGTTCCTTAAAAGAAAAAACAACAAAGAGGAAAGAAAAGCAGGTTTGAGAGACAAAAGGGGTCAATGTTCCGCAAGAGAAAGAGTGAAAAATTAAGAAACTGCAAACACAACAACATCAGAAAAAGAATAAATGACAAATTGGAGAGCGTAGATTGCGTCGTACAGGGTAGGTCTAATTGAAAACCACATAGAGAAAGAAATCGACGACGCTATAGAAGCGATAGAAGTTAAATCAAAATATTTCTATAATTTTGCAACAACGAAAACGAAAAATCACGCGACTATCGAACCCTTGAAGAATGAAAACAATGTATTAACCGATGATCTAAAAGAAGTATGAATCAGTTTTTAGTATCACCAAAACTGATAAACTAATATGCGGGTTGGAGTGAAGAAACCGTGGAGGCAGTTCAGCACACCTAACCCTTTAGAAGCTGTTTTAGAAAGAGAGTATATGTGATATTTCCAGGAAAGATCACGAGAAAAGGAAATGGCAAGAATGTTAAGAGAAGAGGAAGGATTGATTTCTGTATTGTTGAAGGTAAGGGGATAGTCGTGTGGAAGATTGTGACGAGTAGACAGATGGAGGAACTGAATTTTTGAGGCATTGAAAGCCACAAGGTTTTCTCTGCCCCAATCACATATAGCAAAAAGCTCAGAGGTCAGGTGTCCTATAGCCGTCCTACGCGAATCATGAAGTGACTGCTGTGAGGGACGCTTTGGGAAGCGGGTGGAGAAAAAAGAATGGAATCATCGGCATAGGAGTGAATAGGACAGGAAGTGCGAATTAAAAGATCATTAATAAATTAAAGGAAAAGATGGGTAACAGGACACATCCCTGAGGAACACCATAGTTAATAGCTTTAGAAGAACAGTGGCCATCTACAACTGAGGCTGTAGATCGGCCAGAAAAGAAATTAGAGATGAAGGCACAGGTAGAAGGATAGAAACCGAAGGAGGGCAGTTTGGAAATTAAAGATTTGTGCCAGACTATATCAAAAGCTTTCGATATGTCTAGCGTAATAGCAAAAGTTTCACCGAAATCCTTAAAGGAGGATGACCAAGAGTTAGAGAGATATGCAAGAAGATCGCCAGTTGAGCGTCTCTTGCGGAATCCATACTGACGATCTGAAAGAAGATTGTGAGAAGAAAGGTGTTGCCTCCGGCCCCAGATGCTGACCGGCCCCAAGATGCTGACCGGCCCCAAGAAACTATGTAAACGCTATAAACTACTGTTGAAATAATTGGTCGACCGTGAGGAAGAAAAAAAAAATCTAGATTCCGCTTCTACGAAACCTAGTTTAGTATCCCATTTATGTGAACAAAGTATACATTTTCCGTAATCACATCTTTGTTTTTGTTTCGTTTTCTGTTGATCGATCCCAGTCAGCTGATATTATATATGTGTACGGGTAGTCAGTCAATTAAATCATGATAAATCATTTAATATTAATATAAATCCTTCAAAACTATATCTAAATAGGCTAGAAACACGAGGGATTCTTTACTCAACCACAGTCAGATAACCTGTGCTCCGGGGATGGCACTATAGTTATTAGTGACTCATTTTGACACCGGCCCGAAAATATTCATTGCCCCCGGCCCTAACAATGCTTAATCTGGCCCTGAGCATTTCGGGGGTAATTTATGTAAGAGTCTAAAAAACCTGTTGTACAGCAAATTTAGGGTTCTGCCAGAACTTTTTTTATAGTTCACCCAGAGTTGCTGTCCGTATATATTACTGCAGAAAGTACGAAAGAGAGTGTCTTTAGCTTCACTTGTACAGAACCGAAAGTTCCTTATAGTCATATTCGCTTTAGCACAAAGGCTTCGAGATTGTTTTCTTATAGCTGAGTCATCACTCAAGGAGCTGGTAATAGTTTGACTCATATACTTAAACTCTTGTACTTCCTCAATTACTTCACCTTTCATTTTAAACCTAATATCAGCTGGCTGATTACAGCTTTTAGGATGAAATTGCATAACCTTAGTTTTTGTAACCTTGAAAAGAATCATTTTTTGCGAATACACTTCGCACACTTTTAGTAGCCAATCCAGACTTTTAACAGAGGGACTTATTAACACCATATCATCGGCATAAACTAAGTTATTTATCCTTGTGTTAGCTATACAACATCCCACTGTTGCCTCATTAAGTGAAGCAATTAATCCGTCAATACACATTAAATACCAAAGAGGAGAGCAAACAGCCTTTTCTCACCCCGCAAAAGGAGCCAAAACATTCGGATAGTACAATGCCCCACCGAACGGTAAAAGATTGGTGGGAATACCAAAATTTCAATAAATTTAATATGTACATGGGAACTTTCCTGTCTTCTAGTTTTTTAAATAAAATATTGTAGTTCACTTTATCATATGCCTTACTTATATCTAGGAACCAGCTATAAATAGTTGAATTACTGTCAATGTATTTAGATATTGTTTCTTTAAGTACATAGATATACAGGTCAGTTGAGTGGGACCTTTTAAAACCAAACTGATTAGATGTCCATAGGTAATCAATTAATCGGAGTAACAAGAGTTTTTCTAGTAGTTTCGAGAAGCAGGAAGCGACAGCAATAGGCCTGTAATTATTGCTGGACACAATGTCTCCATACTTATTTTTGACCAGGGGCAAGATATATACCCTCATGAACTCTGCAGGGATATGGCTATGAGCAAACATGGCTGATAAGAGCAATGATATATGCAGACATACTACGTCATTGGCATATTTTAAGTGCTCATTCGATAGGTCATCTACCCCTGACGCAGAACCAGTCTTTAACGCTTTAATTAACCTCTTTACTTCAGGAACTGATATCATAGTATTTTCCCTTGTCCCACCCACAGGCGTTTCGCTGCAATCTATCTTAAGAGTATCCCTACTCACACTGTTAAGAATGCTAGAGTAGTGGTTTTTCCACAGCTTTGCAATTTCATCCTCCCCGACACCCCATCGATTGTCGGAGGGAGGACACTTTTGACACACGTTTGATTCTTAACAAATTTCCAAAATTTGTTATTAGCGTTATTTATGCTAGCTTCACAGGCTTTTGACGCTCGAATAGACTCTTCTTCCTGTTTATTCCTGTGTTACATCGCCTTATGGCTGCCTTATACTGACCCCTACTTCTACACATATTCATGTATACTGGTCCTAATTTGGATCTACCCTGAATGCACCATAAATCATTGGCGTCTTTCGATTCCCTCTTCAGGGGAGGGCAATAAAATCATTCCATCCAGGAATAATCTTACTATGATAGTTGTAAGATTTAATCAAGGAGCTTCCTGCTTCTCTTAACAGGGATACTATCTTACTATAATACCTATCTATGACTTTACAGTGAGAATCATTTGAGCCAGAATTATTACAGGCAAGATGCAAAATTTCTAAATTATTAAAGAGGTGACCTGTTCTGTCTTTGTATTCTATTCTCTGTCTTTTATATATATATATATATATATATATATATATATATATATATACAGAGCTGTGCGCGCTAACTTATAAGTATAGCGCCGCTAACGCTAATGCAAATAAATTCTAGCGCCGCTGACGCTAACGCTAACAGTTTTAAAAATTAGCGGCGTTAACGCTAACGCTAATTTTGGCGCTAATTTTTATGAAATGTATAGCTAAGTACTATTTTTTAATAATAATAATGCATATGTATATATTTATATGTGTTCGCTATTTGTTATTATCTTTTACAGTGTCAAATGGGAACAAAATTATATCTTTAAAATGATTATTGGGTATTCAAGAAAATTGCAGTAATTTGATATTTATAATTAAACTTTGGAAAGACATTGTCGTCCTTTACTTACTCAGTTCAGGAAATTGTTTATTATTATACATTCTGCGTTCAGCATTATGCACAAAAAGCAACGTAGTATAGAGAATACCATTCTAAGACTCGATTAATTTTAATTTATATTAGCGCTTAGCGGTTAGCGCCTAACATTGCCTAAAAATGTAGCGGCGCTATCTGTTCCGCTAACTATTTTGAAAAGTAGCGCCGCTAATGGATGCGCTAATAATTAACTAGCGTCGCTAATTAACGCTGCTAGGCACAGTTCTGTGTGTGTATATATATATATATATATATATATATATATATATATATATATATATATATATATATATATATATATATCATATATACAAACTCAGAATGGTCCCCTGAGAAACTTATACTGTATGTTAAACACAGACCGTGCATGGAACAAGGAATTCTTCTGGGAAATTACATCCACCATAGTTCGAATAAGTAATGATAAATGACCAATACTATAGTTTTTCTTTTTCATGATGTTAGCCCGACGTGGGCAACGGGTCACTCGCAAAGTGGTCCCAAAAATATAGCTTCCCTCACCAGCTATCTGCAAAGCAGATAGGATCCAGCTTTGGGACAGGATCTAGGGTTTACAGCTTACACCTAGCCTACTACATTCAGAACCTCAATATAAGCAAAAGACTCGTTGCATTCACGTCGGATTGAATAAATCAAAGAAAAAGGGGGTAACTATTGTATTTTTAGCCAAAAAACAAAACTTAAACCTCAACCGGGACATTGATTGTCCACTTTTCAAGGCACATAACACGTCCGTTTAATATACACAAACTCAGAATGGTCCCCTGAGAAACATATGTTAAACACAGACCGTGCATGGAACAAGTTACCCCCTTTTTCTTTGATTTAGTCAATCCGACGTGAATGCAACGAGTCTTTTGCTTATATTGAGGTTCTGAATGTAGTAGGCTAGGTGTAAGCTGTAAACCCTAGATCCTGTCCCAAAGCTGGATCCTATCTGCTTTGCAGATAGCTGGTGAGGGAAGCTATATTTTTGGGACCTCTTTGCGAGTGACCCGTTGCCCACGTCGGGCTAACATCATGAAAAAGAAAAAACTATAGAATTGGTCATTTATCATTACTTATTCATTCGAACTATAGTGGATGTAATTTCCCAGAAGAGTTCCTTGTTCCATGCACGGTCTGTATTTAACATACATACATATATATATATATATATATATATATATATATATATATATGTGTGTGTGTGTGTGTGTGTGTGTGTTATAAAATGGAAGAACACACGAAAATATGATAAGCAAGTTCTCAAACAATGTGCAATTTAATGCTAAAATCATGCTGGTTCAAAAATGCGGAAGCACCATCTGTCACTCGTCATTTGAAGAAGACCGTCAATTAATTAAGGACGCACAGATGACGTGTTTACGCAATTAAATAAATTATACAAAGCCCGGCTTCGTTTATGCTTAAGTCGGAGTATTCTAATATAATCCTTTGAAGCAAGTTTCAGGACGAGAGTAAACCAGGGATCACATCTCTCTCTCTCTCTCTCTCTCTCTCTCTCTCTCTCACACACACACACACACACACACACACAGACACACACCTGTGCATCTCTGCATAAGCGAGGTACCGACATTTTGAACTCCATATACGTAAAAGACTAATTAATGAAACCTAATTTAATTTAACCTAACGTTAGTGCCGTGGAACCGAAAAGGGCGTGATAAGTGTTTGAGACGCAACTGAGGGCTCGAAGGGGTTTTCTGTCAAGTCAGTAAATAGTAAGGTAACTGCTAATCTAGCCTAACGAAACCTAACCAAATCTTAGCTAATCTAACCAAGCGTAACTTAACCTAATTAGGATCAACATATCTTTTTTTCCGACAGTAAAAATGTTTCTAGATTTTTTTATATTAATTTTTTAATGTTTTTAGGTACCAAAAGTGTTAGCTACCTCACAAAAATTTCCCCACTACATCTGTAATTTATCACATACTCGACCTCACTTATGCCCAGTCGTCTATATATGTAACAATACCGAAATTAAAAAAGTAAAAACAAATAAAACCTAAATCTTAAAGTCTAAAATTTAAATTAAAGAGGATCACCCTTCTTCGCTCAGACGCAGAAAAAAAAATTTAAAAAATTAACGAAAGAAACGAAACTGCGACTAATTATGCGCATGCGCCAATGAACATCTCGCAGGACCAAATTTATTAAAAATATTTTTAAATAAAATTATTTTTTTTTTTTAAATTTCATTTGAAAAAAAATATTAATTCGTAATATTATCATTGTTAAATAATCATTTGTGAATACAAAAGTTGTTTGTAATTTTTTATGAGAAAGGATTGTACTGTGTAATTTTTGTACGCTTCTCATGTTTAGTTCTAAAGCTTAAGGAGGATCTATTTAGGCAATGTTACGTTCATCATTGGTTCTATGTAAATGTAGGGCTGATCAGTTATCGCCCATCCTAGACCCTGACACCTTATTTATGATGGTGTATTTTCTTAGTCGGCGCATGGAAACTTATAGATGCTAATTTTGTTGTTTTGCATGTTGCAATTAGCATCACGTAACAAATTTCGTGTGGTGCGTGATACCTAAAAATTTTTTTTATATTTTTGGGCAAATTTCCATGAGGCGTACGATATGCAAAAGGTAAAAGACGATTAAATTTCCTTTACTAAAATCTTCTCTAACTTTCCTATAACATTTTTTCTCGCAAAATAAAATGATTTATTGATAAAATTACGATGATAACCTAATTTTCTAAAGGACTCTTTAATGCGATTGATTTCAAAATAAAAAAATTGAGGACTAAAGATTCTAAAAGCTCGCAAAAAACATGCCTATTAAGACGCCTCTCTTTGTTGTCGGAGAATAAAAAGTCGAAATCCAATGAACTTTTTTTTGTAAAATTCGTGTAAGTGCTTTTACGAAAACTGTAAAAGCGGATTTCTCCGAGGTCGATCTCTAAACTATAACATTCAAAAAATAAGATTCGCGATTCATTTTCTATCTCAAAACTGAATTTAACAGAAGGTAAAATGTTAGTTATTCGATGTAAAATGTTAAAATGATCACGATATATTGGCAAAAATAGTAGACATCATCCACGTACCACCGTACCAAATTACAAAAAGATCTAAAATATTATGTATTTCCTCTCAAAAGCGCTCCATAAAAGTGCCGCTTAAAGTAACAGACATTATCTGAAGATAAAATAAGTTATTAAAAATAAAATAATGAAAAAGACAGCAATTTTATCTGTTGGAAATGAAACATTTGGGTTGGCGTAAATGAATTCCAATCTCTTCAACATATTCATCAAGCATTTCTAAACATTTTTCTATGTAATATATCAATATTGCCTCTCTTACTAACGAAATTTTAACATTTTTTCCTTATAGAAGGTGAAAATATTTCCAACTAATAGAGAAAACCACTTTGCTAATCCATAAGTGTCTGAATTCATACTTGAAATAATCTTTCTCGATAGAACACTTTGCTTATAGAATTTTAGTAAACCATAAAAGTACGGCAGTTTCGGCATATAGGGAGTAAATCGCTTAATTAGATGTGGGTAATCCTTAAGTAACCGCTTTAAATCTTTATTAAACTTCCTTCGTGAATTAATAGATTATTATTTATCTTTTCCAATGTGATGATGTCAGAAAGGAGATCTTCAGACTTACGTAGATGCAGTATTTGTTAATTAATACGATTTTATTGCCTTTATTAGATTTGGTAATAAAGTTATTAATTTTTTAATAAGTTGAAGCGAGAAATCGTATAATATTTTCGGTATGGTCAACCTTCTCTTTACGCTTCTGAATAAATCATTAAGAATAAAGCCTTTTAAATAAGATAGATCATCCAAGGGTAATTTAGAAAGAAGATTTAGGGAAATTATCAAAAAAAGTGATAAAATCCATGAGCTAATTATTAAAGCAATTAACACCAAATGAAATCTCATACCTGAGATAACCTCTTCATAAACAAAATGATTACAAGACGAAAATTTAGCTATTAAATCGAAATTAGGAAAAGATACACTTCAAAACGTTTTTCAAATTCGTTAGTCATTTCATTTTGCCCCGACTACAAAAGAGTATGCGAGCATAAGTATATTGTTAGGGTGGGAGATATAATGATCAGCCCTACATTTACAAAGAACTAATGATGAATATAATAGTGCCTTAATAGATCTACCTTAAGTTTTAGGTCTCAACATGAGAAGCATACAAAAATTATAAAATCCTTTCTTATAAAAAATACAGTAACTTTAATAATATTCAGAAACGATCATTTAACACTGAAACGATGAAATTCTTTTACGTGAACAAAAATTTTAAAATATCTTGAAGGACGTTGGCGCATGCGCATAATTAGTCGCGGTTTCGTTTCTTTCTTGAACTTTTTATTTTGGAGATTTTTACTTATATACTGTACACAGTACGAAGAAAGTCCCTGTTGACATCAAGGAATATTTCACGCAGAAAGAAGTGGGCAGAGGGGATGGCAGAACATTCTCGAGTGTTTTGAAACAGTGTCATTTTTTCTGATGAGTCCAGGTTCTGTCAGTTTTCTGATAGTGGCCATGTGTGGGTGTGGAGACGTCCAGAAGAAGCGTTTTCACTGCGTTATCTTCAAGCGACAACAAAACATGGAGGGATTTCAGTTATGATGTCGGGTGTTATTCGGGTTGGTGGACGTTCCGTTCTCATAGCGTGTGAATGGATGGTCAATTGACAGAAATACATTGATATTTTAAAGAGAGGACTGCTATCAATTTATTCAAATGGGTAACTACCAAAAGAGATCAGTACTTTTATAAAAGAAGTACTCACACTGCCCGTGCCATACAAAAGTGGCACATTGAAAATGGTATCTCCCGCCTCCCATGGCCTGGACAGTCGCCTAATATGAATCCGATAGAACACGTTTGGGGTGTACGTTGAAAAACATTGAAGAAACTACTGCAGAAACCAGCTACAAAAGCAGATTTACTTATAAACATCCAGAATGAATGGGAAAAATGAATGAGGTGGACATTGATAACCCTGATCAAAAGTATGCCGAATCAAGTTCTGTATTGTTAAAAAGCTGTGACAAGTCCACAAAAATACAAAATAAATATAAAGTTTGAATCAACGTTTCCTTTTTCCTACCTCTAAAATCAAGTGAATAGGTTAACGTCACAAAATTCGGGGGTCTATTCTATTATGATGAGGATATTATATATATACCGAACCACGCCCCACCAGCATCCCAGCGTTTTAACCACTAGGCTACCCAGGGTAACCATTTATCTACCAATCACTTTCTTTATTGTGTGGAAGGATGAACAGCTGGATTTGCCTGCGCGCCACTGCCGTCACTGGGTCTCTATCCCGGGCGAATGATTCGTAGTCAACGACGCTAACCACTACACCACTGAGGCCACATCAATATATATATATATGAAAGATATGTATATTAGTTTCTTAAACTAATATATATGTATATATTGTATATGAAAGGTATGTATATTAGTTTCTTAAACTTCAATCGCCCGCAGGAAAGTGGAATTACCATAGTTAATCCTCAATATTGGCAATGTCCACGTTTACAGAAGTGACGTAATACTTTGTGTCAAATCAGGAAAATGGCTGTATTCATTATTGCTGCAATCCTGCATCTCAAACTGCTCTCTAGATGGAGTTTCAATACAATGATTGCTTCAATTGCCTTACACATTACTACGTTAATATAAATATCATATTACTTGTATAATATACTAATATTATATAATATAAATTACTAAAATAATGCGGCAAACTATATTGCGGACAGGAAAGTTTAGTTAATCTTCAACTGGAGATACTTAAAAGGACTTTTTGTAAATTTAAAGCTCCAAATATAAAAAGTTCTTAACATTGATTATTTATAATACGTTTCTCTTTGGTATAGCAGTGAGTACGTTCCCAGTTTGTGTCTATGCGGTCCTCAATTTGGAACCTCATTCTGAGACGGGGCATTTTTTTACATAGAAACTACTAGGATTTTGTCCCCACTGGTTCTTCATATTGCCCCAGCAGTCAGCCTCATTTATTTCAGCAGTGATGTGCCCTTTTCCCCCATTTTTAAAAAGTACAGTATTATATATGTTATTATTTAAATGTAAGTAATCATATGTGAAAAATTCTTAGCAAGGAGAAATATGATGGTATGCCCTTTATTAATACAAACGTTTTCTATGATCGATGTTCTCCATATTCCATAAGAGAAAACCAATTGTAAACAAACAAACAAGCAAACACTTTATTTCAGACTCAACAGGTAGAAAACATTATACAGTCTAAGTGGTCTATAGAAGATAAGAGATAGTTATCTGGAGCACTGACTAAGTAGGCCAGTGAATCACTGTGCATAATGAACATACAGTTGCCTCGCCAATGCTTCCAGATTTGAGATTTATAAAATATATCGGAGACCAGTCCACTAACCATGGCTTCTATTACACTGTGTAACACTGATTCTGTTTATATAGAATATTTTATGTTTTATATGCATTTGTGGGCCGCTGAGTCCAAATCTGGCCTTGGTTTGTGTGTATCATCAATGGTTTCAGAGATAATCCATTTTCATGTTTACCAGTATAATGTTATTATGGGCGCAGCAATATCAGAATAATCAGGAATTGTTGAGAACAATCGGGATGTTGTTGTCTTGAAGGTTTCTTGCTCTAGAAATTGCCCGAAACTTCCACTGTGCTATATAAAGAAGAGCGCAGAGTCTGAGAAGTCAGTAAGTGTGAGCACAACAAAGAAAGCAGGTTGTTTGTCTGATGGTTACCAGCACTGAGTACTGTGTTTCTGTGCTTCTCTGTGCTGACGATTTGAGTGTTATCGATCCTTTTTATTGCGAACATTATTTCCGTGTTGTGAATACATCTTTTTTCTGGAATCTGGAATCTGTTGCAGATTTAATAACTCTTCTCTCTATATCTGCAGGTTATGATTAATGTAGTACAGTTTGGTAAAGAGAATGGTAACTAGAGCTTGTAAACACTCGCCGGATATATTCTGCTACGTTTGTGGGTATTACATAGGCCCCAAGCAAGTATCACACAAGATTGTGAAAGGCACCAAGTTCTGGATCGCGTATCGGCTCTATTTTGGTATGCCTATGGGTGACCAGATAAGCCCTGGGCACCCATGGATCTGGAAGCTGCCGCCCACACTTGAAGGGTTGGCTGCGGGAGTACGCAAGGCAATGCCCTTTGCGGTACCCAGAATATGGAGAGAACCAAAGAGCCACCACGACGATTGCTACTACTGCATGGTAGATGTTTCTAAGTACAGGAAAGTTAAAGGAAGGCAGACTCTTCAGTATCCAAGCATAGCGTCGTCCATAGCTCCTGTACCACATGACGAAGGTCTTCCAATACTACGTCCACCAGAACAGGTATCTATCCATTACTTTACCTTCTGTATTTACAGACTGTGGGTCATTATGTGTAGATTTTTATTAGTGCTGATGCTCTTCTACATATATAGCTATGCCTATATTTTGTTTCTTTGCTTTGCAGGTTGAAAATGAGGATGCAGCTAGCTCATCTGAGATGTCGGCTGGTGAGGACAGTCATGATGAAGAATATACAGTAACTTTCAGTACAAACCCTCACTTTCCAAATCAGAGGGAATTGGACGACTTAATTAGAGATTTGGGTCTGACGAAATCAGGGTCTGAGCTTCTGACCTCCAGACTCAAAGAGTGGAATTTGCTTGGAGAAGACTGCAAGAGCACCGTATACCGAAAGCGGCATGAAGAGTTTGCAAGGTTCTACGATGTCAATGGCTCTCTCTGTTATTGCAGCGAGGTTAATGATCTATTCACAGCTATTGGGTTAACACATATACCCTCAGAGTGGCGCCTGTTTATTGACAGTTCAACTCGGAGTTTAAAAGCTGTTCTACTCCACAATGGGAACAAATATCCATCTATACCAGTTGCACATTCTGTTCAAATGAAAGAGGACTATGAAAATGTCAAACAACTGCTCACTCAAGCAGGTATGAACAATATAATTGGGACGTGTGTGGTGATTTCAAAATGATTGGTTTCCTGTTAGGTTTACAAGGAGGGTTTACTAAATATTCATGTTTTTTTTGCCTGTGGGATAGCAGGGCTTCAACTGAGCACTATAAAACAGTTCAGTGGCCTCCACGTGAGGAACTGCAACCAGGAAAGTACAATGTACTCAGGGAACCTCTTGTGAAGCCTGACATAGTTCTGCTACCACCTCTCCATATTAAGTTGGGAAGCAGTTTGTAACTGCGTTAGATTTTGGAGGGGAAGTTTTCCAACAGATTCGGGTCATGTTCCCTAAACTCTCTGAGGCCAAAGTCAAGGCTGGCATCTTTGTAGGACCACAAGTCAAGGCGCTGTTGAATTCAAAGAACCTTGAAGCCAAGATGACTCCGATCGAAAAAGAGGCTTGGTGTGCTTTCCGTGATGTGGTTCGTGGGTTTTTAGGCAACCATAAAGCACCAAACTATAAGGAGTTAGTGTCAAACTTGATTAAGTGCTATGACAAAATGGGGTGCCGTATGTCTTTAAAATTACACTATCTGCATTCACATCTAGACTTTTTTCGTGATAACCTGGGCGATGTGAGTGAAGAACATGGCGAAAGATTCCAACAAGATATTCAAACGATGGAGAAAAGGTACCAGGGCCATTGGGATGCTTCCATGATGGGAGACTACGTATGGTCGCTGACCAGAAAGGATAAGAATGTTCATACGCGGAAGTCACGTTCTTCAGTGCATTTTTAAGGAATGCACACTGCATAACGAGGCTTGTTATTCTCTTATCGGTTCTCCTCATGATATATATTATATCCTTTGCACCATTTTGGGTTTGTCAAACAATTTTGGCTCAATAAACATTAATTTCCAATAGTGTTTTTATTTTCAGAAAATACTTATGTTAGCCTTCTTTATATACTTTGCCATATGAAAAGTGTGATAACCTATATTTTGAAACGGTTGATGGTTAGAGCAAAACCAATATCATTTTTGGAATCAGCGCCCCGAAATCATTAAGAAACGACAGAAAAATCACAATAAACAGAAAATTTTTCAAATTTTGTTACCAGGTGTTATCTTATTGACTGACTCACCAAGCCTTAGTGATAAATCTAAATACAAAATTGTGAATGACACTGGCACAGTTAAGCACCTTATTGACTACAAACAGCATACTGGCACTAGAAGGAGCACCATTTATAAATCTTGGAGTTCTTAATAAACTCCTAAAAATATTATTATATGCAACATATAATTTCCTCAAATTATACATCCTGTAGTTCCACACAAATGAGCTGTATACATTGGAGGACAAAAAGTTTTGAACAAAATCAACTTACTAATCTGTCACTACTAAATTTCAGATGCTCAGCAGAAATATATCAATACACATGATTTGTTACAATCTAAACATTTATGGCCTGTTTAGTTTTAGTTTCAAATATACTAACTCTTATATCTGGACTATAGGTAGCATCACAATTAACATTATTGTTCTAATTATGTACAGAGTTGAATAACTCACTATAGTGTTCCTTCCATAATTTGACTATATTCTCAGTCCCAGTTACATTTTCAATATTTGCAGGGAGAGATATTGCACTATTATTCATTGTTTTTAATTCTTCCCAAAAGTTTCTTGGATTCTTACTGGCAAGCTTTCTAGCCAGAGCATCCCTGCTTAACTCATCCTCATGATTTTTTATATACCTTAATGCATACTTGAACCTGGCATTAGCCCTCTGTTTTTGTTGTAATAGAGGGCCTTGCCTTGGCTTCCCTCGTTCACACCACATTAAAAAAGCATCTTGGATGTATTATGAAGTTCAGCCACATAATCACTCCAGCCAGGTCGACATGTATAATTTTTTCTTAAAGTTATTTAAATCTAGGCTAGCATTATTGAGAAGAAACAATTTGTTCATACATGTCTTTATATTCCAAAATATGTGTTTGAATTCTTCAGTTTACATCCTGACAAGCTAGAGCATCATTAGGGATACATATATTACTTAGCAATACATCAGACGTATTACAATACTGTTATTTGCCCTCATGATTAACTTTGGACCAGTCTAACTTCGCTTTACGTGTATCATTTACCTGTGATAGCATTGGAATACAATTAATGTCAAACTGAACTAATAGGGGCATGTGGTAAGAATTAGCATAGGAGTACAAAACTGCCACATTCAGAACTGCCTGATTTGCATCAGATGTACAAATACAATGATCCAACCATGAGGTGGTGTGCCAACTATGACTAACATAAATAAAGATATCACCAGGAAGACTACACATGGATGAAAGGGTCAAGTCTGTGGCTTACTAAGGGGGGCGCGAGGGGGCGGTCCGCCCCGGGTGACAGCCAGGAGGGGGGTGCCATCGGGAGAGTTGAAATACCAGTACAAGTTTTCAAACCAAATGAAAAATTCGCCACAGTAAGAAAAAAGATTTGAAAATGTTCAAACTATTACAACAGCTTAATATTAATTTCCACTATAAAATAAATTTTTATTTTTATTGGTAATACAAAATTTACAAACGAAAAATTAAATATTTGATAAAAATTACATCGAAAGGCGAACGTTTGTTGACGTTTTAGTCATCAGTTTGTTGAGCATAGCCAGCTGGCTGCAAATGACATTCCAAGTCTTGTTCACTTGACGCCGTGACTCCACATTAGGGTATGTCAATTTTGTCAACTTTTTTCAAATCATTTTGGTAGTAAAAATATAGTCTTTTCATGTCAAAACTTGAAATTGGCCAACCAAAATGAAATAAAATAACCCTTACCTACATCAATTTTACCTTAAAGTTTCAGAAATTGACTCTTTTTACTAAATAATAGGACATAAATTGATTAACTATTCATCTGTCACAGAATTATCCCACTGATCGCATATGGAATGTTTTCAAGGTCATATAGTTGTTGTACAATGTACAAGTCAAAACATGAATAGAACTGTCCCTCACTCTCAGTCCTCAGTTGCCTCTTAGATGTCATAGATGGTGGTTTGCTGTTATTGCTCTTGTACCTACTTCATAGTTATTCTACTAGACGAATACTACAGTTTAACTTTACGTATGGATTATTGATTATTACAATTATTTATTATTATCATATTCTTCTGTCTAATTATGTTGTAATCCATGAAATATTTTTTTATTGAATTTTAGAACATCGAATGACTAAACTTTGAAACATCGTAATTGATATAAAATACTTAAATGTTTTTCTTTCTTTTCAGATATTCCTAAGATGCCAAAATTGAAGACAAGAGGTCAGTCGTCATGCCACTTGAGCCTGTTAGTCGGTACAGGCAAGGAGTTTCCCGTATCAGAACTACCAACAGTGCGAGACATGCTGAGACTAGGGTTACTCCTTCGTGAACAAAATACAAAGGATAGAAGGAACTACACAGAGAAAGAGCTCATAAAGGACATGATTCCCCCTCTTCTGCATCAATGGAAAAAAGCTAACGTGCTATTCAAACCACCTGTACTCAATCAGTATAGAACTATTGAGCTAAAATTAACAAAGCTGTGGCACAAAGCAGTTGAGACATCACTTGGTAAAGGAAAACTAGCAACGAAAAATAAATTTCTGCACACACTTGATACTCTTCTTGACATTTTGAACTGCCAGTGTCCCATAGAGTTGTATTCTGAAGCCAAGTGTTCTCCCTCATGCAGAAGATAACCTCACCCTCACATTGATTGTCGCTGTCCTCGTGAGAAGAAGATCCCTGTTTTGGAACTGGCTTTCATAAAGGCGCAGAGAACAAAGGCAGGAGGCCAAGGAAGTATGCAGATTGGTTCGGCAGATTATTCAGAAACCAAAAAACAGATTGTTATTGCTAAGAAAAAAGAGAAAATTCGAGAGAGGGAAGAAAGGAAGAAAAAGAAGAGTGAAGAAGCCACCCAAAGAGATGAAGAGCTCTATCAAGAGCTTTCTCACTTCTTTGAAAGCTCTTCAGATGAACAGAAAGAAGCAACATCAGATGATAGCTCCAAAATGCCATCTGAACCTTCGCCGAAGAGAATGAAATACAACACTAAAGACATCTCAAACATTGCCCTTGCCAGTATTCGCCACCATACGGGGCTACGAGAGACTGCAGAGATTGCCACTGCCGCTTGGATAGATGCAGGCCTCATCAGCCGAGAGGATACATCCTTAGTGATAGATCATATTAAGATAAGAAGAGCACAAGAAAAAACTAATGAAGGAAATATCTGATCAGCAGGAAAAAGATTTAAAGGAGGAAGGTCTCTCTTGCCTTTTGTTTGATGGAAGAAGAGATGACACAAAAGTTCTCCTAGAGGTAGAGGGAATGGACAGAAAGTTTCCCGGTCTCATCAAAGAAGAACACTACTCTGTGTGTTCCGAACCTGGTGGCCGCTATTTGTTTCACTTTGTCCTGAAGCAGAAGTAGAAGGCAAGAAACATGCAGAGCCAATTGTTGATCAAATAATATGTTGGCTTCAAGAAAGAAGACTTGACAGTTCACTGCAGGCCGTTGGTGGAGACTCAACTGGGGTGAACACTGGATGGCAGGGCGGTGTTATGACGCATTTAGAGAAAAAACTTGGAAGAAGGCTTGTTTGGATTGTATGTGATTTGCACACATGAGAACTACCTCTTCGTCGTCTCATCCAGGAACTTGATGGTCCTACAAAAAGCAACAACAAGTGGTCAGGCCCCCTTGGCAACATGCTAGATGAAGCAACGGAATTAGAAATAAATACAAAATTTCCAAAGGTCGAAGTACGCCCTCCCCTTCCAGTGTTGTCTGAAGAAATTATCAAAGACCTCAGCACGGATCAATCTTACGCTTATCGTATTGTTCAAGCAATCAGATCAGGAGAGTTGCCTCAAAATCTGGCTCTCTTGGAGATTGGACCCGTAAGTCACAGTCGTTCGTTAACTACAGCGATTCGTTTCTGAAGGATTTGGGTTTCCAAACATGCACTGAAGGGCAAAATGCTACAGAATTTGAGGTTTATTGTTGAATTTATTATTGGGTTTTATCTTCCTCACTGGTTCAATGTAAAACTTAATCCAATGTGGATGGAGGGGCCCAACTACATCTTGTTTCAATTACAGCTACTGAGAACCCAAAGGAAAGTAGTGGTGGACATCGTGTTACCTGTGGTGAGAAGGTCCGCTTGGTATGCTAGGCCAGAGGCAGTTTTGCAAGCAATGCTCTGCAGCCAATGTACCAAAGAGCGAACTGAGGCTGTCGAAATCATTCTAAAGCTTAGAGGAACATCACTAGATGATGACCAGCTGGGAGACTGCTCTGTTCAGACAAGGAAGGTACCTCCGATAAACGTCAATGCCACGAAATTGTCAGAATTAGTTGACTTGAGTTCGGAAGTTTGGAGCCACCACTGACAACATGTATAACAAACAAAGATTTAACACAACTTAAAGAGTCCTCAATGCAAGTGCCAAAGTGGTCTTTTCACACTCAGAGTGTGAAGAGATGTGTGAAAATGGTCACAGAAGCAGCTATTCAAGTTTACAGTCACGAGAGGCGAGAAGGCTACATCAAAGCGCAAGTAGCAAGCCGAATGCTGATGTCAAGGAACCGCAGCAAAAAGGACATGACTGCATTGGTTACTTTCAAATAAAGACTCCAAATGATATCTTATTGCCACTTTAAATGTTGATAGGATGTTTGCCACATTTGTTATTTTTCCGTTTGTTTGAACTAAAATTGATGTAGGTAGGAGTTATTTTTTATTGTTTCTGAAGCAAGGATATTATTTTGTATGCCAAATGATTACATTAAATTGCTACCAAATCACATGATTTTCAATTTAGTCATTTCACCCCCAAAATTGACACACCCTACTCCACATACATGAGGTATGTTTCATTAAATAATTATGATAAAGCATAAAGTGCTGGTGTTTATAACAATATCATGGTACTTATACCAGTGTCCAGTAATTTTTGACAATGTGGTATCATAGTGATGTTTAAGTGTTTATAAATGCATCGTCGTGATGTTATAATACCCGGTAAATGCATCGTCGTGATGTTATAATAAATGCATCGTCGTGATGTCGTGATTTTTTTTACTTCTTTATTTACTGGATATACTGTTAATTTTCATTTTATCAGTGGTCTAGTTATTTGTGAGTAATGCTCATAATTTTCTGCTTTTTTAGGAGTCGTGTTTGCACTTAACCCCCCCCCCTCCCCCCCAAAAAATAATAATAATAATAATAATCACAGACAATTTGTTCAGTTAATGTATTTCAAGTCACAATAGTTCATGCTTGTTATGCATGTTCATGCTTTATACCTTTTGATTTTAAAAATCTACTTGCAAACATAATATATTTTTATGGGTGTTTAAATTTTAAAATTATTTATGGGGGTGCCAAAGGAAGGATCCGCCCCGGGTGGCAAATACTTTAGGTACGCCCCTGGGTCAAGTTATTATCTTCACAGAAGGCTTTTAAGTGGTTGCTAAACAAAGAATTATCATTAAGCACATTAGCATTAAAGTCACCAATAATAGCTACACATGTCGAATCCAACTCATCAATAATACTGCTGATCTGCCCCAATTTAATGAGGTAATCTTCTTCATTATTAACTGCCTGAAAGGCATATACACTGAGCGGCAGAAAAATCGGCCCACTTGGAATATCGCGGAAGGCAAAAACGTGGCCAAGCTTCTGTTTATAAAAGTTTTAAAATTCGAAAATATAGTCTATGAGGCAACCAAATAACGAGACAAAACAACGTCAGCTGCGAACACACTAGCTGTAACGAATTTTCGACTTCTTTTAAGAATTCGACAGTCTGACATTCAGTTGCTATTAGACTGCTAGTACCACTGGCCCACTATTTTCTTCCACTAGTGGGAGTAGGCATTTGCGTTTAGTAACAGATAGACTTCTAATTCTTTTGGGTTTCAGAATTGGAAAGTTACAATGGATTTGAGTGCCATGAACGTCGCAAGAGTCGTCGTCCTAATTGAAGATGGTCGGAGGCAGCGTTACGTCGCCGATGCGCTAGGAATTCCAAGAACAACCGATCGTCGTGTCTACCAACGTTATGTGGAGACAGGAGAGTACACCAGAAGACCAGGATCTGGAAGATCGCGCTGCACATCTGCCCGTGACGATCGTTTCATCGTCTTGAGTGTTTTGCGAGATCGTCGCTTGACTACCTCAAACGTCCGCAATGAGCTGGAAAGATCTCGAGACGTCAAGTGTATCGGGGCGAACCGTTAGAAGGAGACTTATGGAAAGTGGCTTACATGCTAGACGTCCAGCAATGGGCCAGGAATTGCTCCCTGGTCTTGCTTTCGCTCGTGAGCATGTCAATTGGACTATGGTAACTTTTTTGTTTTTCGCGATATTCCAAGTAGGTCGATTTTTCTGCCGCTCAGTGTAGATACACAGAATTACAAATTTTTTATTGTTTACACAAATTTCTATTCCAGTTAGCCAGTTCAAACCAAGTTTTAATTCACTAATATATTTCCCATACCCCAACCTCCATAGAATAGCTACCCCACAGCATGGAAGATCTGTAGAAGTAAAGGAAGGAGTTGCTGGTGTCCTCGGTAATTTTCTCAAGTTTTAAGTACTTAAGCTCTATTCTTTCTGTTTGTTTCAGATATATATGTAGCACTAAATAGTGTAGAATTGTTGTAGAACGATTACTGTATAGTGTCATCGTTATCATTATCATCAAAAATGTTTATAATTTTGGAATGAAATAGTTTTGGATAAGTAGCATTTTATTTTACGTTTTATGTTATATACGCGCGTCGGTGCTGTAGTGGTTAGCGTCGCTAACTAAGAATCAATCGGTACCGGGATCGAAACCCGGTGAAAGCAGGCGGCGCGCAGTAAAATCCAGCTGTTCATCCTTCCCCACAATGAAGAAAGTGGTTGGTAGATAAATGGGTACCCTGGGTAACCTAGTGGTTAAGACGTTGGGCTTCTGGTGGGGCGTGGTTCGGATTCCACGTTAAACTGTGGGTCTAAGGTGGAGCGAAAAGCTTGACCTTCATCAGAATGAACAATTCGAGCGGAAGCAAACCAAAGGTGTGTGTATATATATATGAAAGTAATTGACATTTTTAGCGAACATTTAAGTATCGGAAAAAGAATTTAATTTCAAATTAAATTTCCAATATATATATATATATATATATATATATATATATATATATATATATATATATATATATATATATATATATATATATATATACACTGTATATTCAAATTTTACCTGTTATTTTTATTTAATGAAGAGCTTATAGACAAGTGGAGTAAATTTGCAAGTGAAAATTAAATTCTCATTCCTGTACTTAAATATTCGCTAATGGTGTCAGTTACTTTCAGTTACATTTGAGAAACTTTCATACTTGCAGCGTGAACTGTTTCAATGGTTCCATTACTCACAATTAAGAGTATGAAGGGAGTATGACGTCCGTTTGGTAGACAGAACGCGCGACCGAATAGACAATTTTCATCGCTGAAGGTAAGTTGTTGCATAAATATTTAGTTTTTGTCAATTTTGTAGCGTTTATTTTTATACATATTTAGAAGCGTCATAAAATGGAATATCTTTTGTTGTAGTATATATGTATTAATTTTTTTAAGTATCACGTGATTTTTCCTTTAATAAAAATTCTATAAGTTAGGAAAACATTCTCTCTCTCTCTCTCTCTCTCTTTCTCTCTCTCTCTCTCTCTCTCTCTCTCTATATATATATATATATATATATATATATATATATATATATATAATTTGATATTAAATTTGAATGCGGTGGTATTTTCTTATGCTCGGGATGCCAATTTCCCGTCCACCATTCTGTTCAGTGACGAGGCTGCTTTTTATGGAAATGGTGAGGTAAATCGACAGAACATCCGCTACTGGTCTCAAAACAACCCTCACTAGTATACCTCTTCAAAGGAACAAGGTGCATCTCGGGTGATGGTATGATGTGGCATTTGGAAGGATCACATCATAGGCCCCCCACTTTTTCGATGAACATGTCACTGGAGGCACCTACCTACGTATGCTCAAGGAAGAAGCATTTCCCAGTGTCTT
The DNA here is from genome assembly GCA_023014485.1 of Bathynomus jamesi. Lineage (NCBI taxonomy): Eukaryota > Metazoa > Arthropoda > Malacostraca > Isopoda > Cirolanidae > Bathynomus > Bathynomus jamesi. The sequence continues at coordinate 65,038 of JAJOZX010011807.1, read as the reverse complement.
GAACGAAGGAAATTTCCCAACATGGTTCCAGAAAGACGGCGCTCCTGCACATTACAGCACCCAAGTAAGGGAATACCTGTACCAACAGTTCCCTGGTCATTGGATAGGACGTCGAGGGCCTGTGGAATGGCCAGCTAGAAACCCGGATCTCACGCCACTAGATTTTTATCTCTGGGGCCACTTGAAAGCGGTGGTATACGCATAGAAAATTAGAAATGTTGAACATTTGCGGCAGCGCATTATTGGGGTATGTAACACCATTACTCCTGACATCATTCACCGTGTGCTTGCTGACTGGGTATCACGTTTGAATTTGTGTATTGAAAACAATGGTGGACATATTGAGCACGTTCTGTAAATAAAAGCTTTTGTTTTGCCTTTTTTTATTATTTTTCCTATGATGCCGGACTTATGGGACACTCTGTACATTAAATCTTAGTCAATGTAATAGTTATGAAACTTTCGTTAATTAGAGTCAATTGTAAATGGAACAATTAGACAAGAAAAAGTAAACAAGTAACATAGTATTTAATCGCTAAATGCATTAGTACAACTTCAGTATTCCTTTATTAAGATTAATTTCATCTTGCTTTTAAACGCACTTCCTTTAGAAATATTTTGAAGATCTATCCTTAAACTTTTCCATAATTTCAACCCTACGAAAATAAGTGATTTTTCAGATGAAGACAATCTCAGGCGAGGAATAACATATCCATTCTCATATGATTGAATATCTTAATGAGTTACAAAATACTTATTTATCCCCTCGAAATTAATATTTTTATCCATACATTTATAAATAAAAATAAAATGTATAAATTTGTATGTCTTTGATTTTTAATAATTTTAATTCTTTAAAGAATGCATTTGTATGATCATGAGAATCTACATCAGCTATTATCCTTATTGCTCGCTTTTGAACGACAAAAATACTGTCTAATACGCTATCAGCAGTATTTCCCCATGTAAGATTGCATTATATCATATAAAGAAGAACAAAAAAATGATAGAGAGTTAATAAAACCTGTTTAGGAACTATAAATCGAAGTTTAAACATTATAGCAATATTCCTAGAAATCTTTTTAGACGTACAGTATAATTGATATGATCCCTCCACTGCAAATTCTTATTTAACATAACGCCTAAAAATTTCGTTACATTATATTCGTTTACGACGGGTTCTTCAGCAGTCAGGTTGTCAAGATGTACACTTCTTTTGTAACTAAATATCATAAAGTTTGATTTACCTAAATTTCAAAAGAGTTTATTTGAGGTCAGCCAATTCACATCTTTGTAATTTCTGTTTTAAATATAACCTTCGCTGCGTTGATATCTTTACGAGAAAAGGATGCAGTTCTATCGTCTGCAAACATTATAAAATTAAGAATATAAGAAGAATGTGGGAAGTCATTTATACAGAGTAAAAATAGCAAGGGACCTAGGACTGAGCCTTGAGGTACTCCATGTTTTACAGTCAGTTTAGTTGAACAGACGTTATTTACTGATGCAAACTGATATCTATTGGACAGATATCTTTTAAACCAATCATGTATTGCTCCTCTGAAGTCCAAGGAATACAGTTTGTTAAGTAAAATATTATGGTTTATCACATCAAACTTTACTGAAATCCATAAAGGTGGAGATCATTATTTCTTTGTTCTCTTTAAAATACCTATTTCTGTTGTTTTAGTTTTACGGAAGCCTTATTAAGGCGACGATAATAAGTTATAGGATTCTAAATAATGATACATATACCCTATTTTTTACAACTTCGAAAATTTTACTTAACACAGATAATGAACATAATGGTCTATAAGTTGTTGCCAGCGTAAGATCACCGCCCTTGAAAAGGGTGTTACATAACTAATTTTTAGCATTAATGGAAATAAACCTTTAGTAATACTTGAAATACTTAGGTTGACAATTTTTGCCAGGGTTGCCGATATTTTATCGTTAACAAGCATTAGTTTGCAAGGAATCTTATGAATGTTGTTATTTGTATTTTTCAATTTACCAATAATGTTCTAAACCTTATTAGAAGTAGCAGAAACAAAAGCAAATTAATTATGTGAGTTGGGTAGTATTCCCTTATACTTTAAATTGAATTTTTCTTGTCGTGTAATTTACAATAACATTTATTTCATTGAAACATTTACTTGAATAAACTCTTTATTATATTTGAGAATTTGAGAAGGAAGGTGATCCTGTCTTCTCCCCTTTAATTGAATTGTAGGACACAGCAAGTGTAGGAAGATAATAACGTTAATACACGTTTGAATATTTCATTCGCTTAAAATACTTAAAACTTATAAAATATTTACAGTTCTTTTATAATAAAAATTCACTGTTCGACCGACAAAATGTTTCTCTTTTGATAAATGTGGGTGATTCTTATGTCCTTTTTTACGCTGATTACGAAAATGAAAACAGATTCTTTTTATCACCCACAGTTTTTGAGGGATTTGCAATTTAAAACCTTTTGAGATCGCTATAGTATTCCATGATTCGTCAGTTTGCATCATAATACAAGATTTATTGTTAGTCATTTATTTTGTATAAAATCTTTATATTATGCATATTATTATTTATATTTACATGTCTATATATTATATAAAATGCATATATTTAAGTATATTGCATTAGGGTGTGTCAATTTTAGTAAAGTCAACAATTCAAAAACTACTAATGTTCAAATGATGTCATATTATCTAGCAAACTTAGAAATATCTTTAGTGTTGTTTAAAAAAGCCATTTACCTACTTATATTTGATCATAAAGGTTTGAAATATAACCTGAATATGACTGTAGCATCGTATATCAATGTGCCATTGATATGTGTGATCAACTTTGGTTATTTTTGGTGTGCAGTATGGTTTCTAAGTTTCACATAGTCACAAATGCTGGAGTTTTGATTGTGAATGCGTGTGTTTTCCCTCCTTTTTGACAATTTTGATTACTTCGTAATGTAAATTGTGTAATTCAAATTATTCGAAATGTTATGTGTGACCCAAACTTTCTGTATATTTTGATATGATATATATGAAATTGTCATTACTTTGAATAATTAAGTCTTGTACCTATAACAACACAACCTTTTATCTGAGCTTATAGGAAGATATTAAGAATTTCAATTAACTTAATTTTATGTAATCATGATCAGTAGGCCTATCCAAATTTCAATGACATTTCTTTTGTTCACAGGTCCACAGGATGAGTCAGAAAGAAATCAGAACCCGAAGCAAATCAAGTTGTCACCTAAGTCATTTGGTGGGGACTGGGAGGGAACTTCCCCCTGCTGAGCTGGCCACAGCCAGAGATCTGCTGAGGTATGGTTTGTTGAGGAGAGAGATGAGTGAGGAAGACAGGAGGAATTACCCAGTTAATGACCTGATTAACAACGGCATTGTTCCAGGGCTACTGGCTCAGTGGAGAAAGGCCAACGCTCTATTCACAGGACCTGTAATCAACACTGAGGTCAGGATCAGGGCTAAAGTGAAGGCACTGTGGGATGAGGCAGTGAAGGTGTCCATTGGGAATGTGAAACTAGAGGTCAAAGATAGGTTCTTGATGAAACTGGACAAATTGGTGGACATCCTGACCTGTCACTGTGTGATCAGGAGCTGCAGTGAGCTTGGGTGCAACCCTGTCTGCAACAGTGAGGTTCACATTGACTGCAGCTGCAGGAGCGAGCAGAAGATACCAGTGCAGGAGCTTGCCTTCATTAAAGGAGAGAAAGGGTGGGAAGTGTGGAGGCACACCAGATGGGTCTAGCTGATCACCCTGAGACCAGGAGACAGGAAGCAGTGCTGCAGAGACAGGAGCAGAGAAGGAAGGCCGAGGAGAAGAGGAGGAGGAAGGCAGAGGAGTCAGCCAAGAAAGAAGAGGAGTTGAGGGAGGAGTCACTGCTGGAGATGGAGTTGGAGGAAACTGGAGATATACTGGAGGAGGCAGGGAGGAGAGAGGAGGACGAAGACTTCATACCAGAGGCTGCTACAACTTCTTCCTTGCCTGTGGCTAAGAAGAAGAAATACAACACTGAAGATATCACCAACATAGTTCTGGCTAGCTTGAGACATCACACTGGGCTGAGAGAGACTGCAGAGATTGCCACTGCTGCCTGGATTGATGCTGGTCTTGTCACAGAGTTTGACACAGCACTGGTGATTGACCACAACAAGGTGAGGAGGGCTCAGGGGAGACTGACTAAGGAGCTGGTCATGAAGTTTGATGAAGAGATTAGGGAAAATGGCATCACATGTATCTTCTTTGATGGGAAAAGAGATGACACCAAAGTGATGATGGAAGCTGAGGGCAGTGACAGGCAGTTTCCTGGCCTCATTAAGGAAGAACACTACACAGTGTGCAATGAACCAGGTGGGAAATATTTGTGGCATTTTGTACCAGAGGAAGCTGCAGAGGAGAGAAGTCATGCTGAAGTCATTGCTGATCATCTGGTGAACTGGCTAAGAGAGAGAGGAGCAGACCAGACCCTTTTGGCCATAGGAGGTGACAGTACTAATGGGAGGGAGGAGTAATGCATTATGTGGAGGCCAAACTTAGCAGGAAGTTGGTGTGGATTGTCTGTGACTTGCACACTGGGGAGCTGAGTCTCAGACACCTGGTGACTGCACTGGATGGCAAGACATTGAGCAACAACAAGTGGTCTGGGCCCCTAGGGAAGATGTTAGACACTGCCACTGAGCTGGAGATCAACCCAAACTTCACGAGGATCACTGTTGGTCCTCCTCTACCCCATCTCAGTCTCGAGGTAGTCAAGGACCTCAGCACAGACCAATCATATGACTACAGAATCATCACTGCCATCAGATCGGGAGAGGTATCTCAGAGTCTAGCTCTCCTGGAGATTGGGCCAGTCTGTCACAGTAGGTGGGTCACCACGGCTCTAAGGTTCTGCAGATTGTTGATTTCTAAACATGGGCTGAAGGGTAGGAACCTGAAGAATCTGAGGATAATTGTGGAATTCATAGTGGGAGTCTACATGCCAAACTGGTTCAACATCAAGTTAAATCACAGCTGGGTGGAGGGTCCCAGGCATGTACTGTACCAGCTGGAGCTGTTCAGAAGTCAGAAGAAGGTGATAGGAATAGTGATGCCTACAGTGATGAGATCAGCCTGGTATGCACACTCTGAGGCTGTGCTCCAGGCCATGCTGTGCAGTGAGGTGGAGGAGGAGAGGAGGGAGGCAGTGAAGAGGATACTGGAAATCAGAGGTGAAGGAGATGAGGACACACAGGTAGGAGACTGTAGTGTCAGACCCAGGAAGACTCCTGACATCAACCCAGATGCCACTAAACTCTCGGAGCTTATTGACTGGAACTCTGGCGTGACTGAGCCTCCTCTGACCTGCTCCCTCACCACTGCTGCAATCAAGGAGTTTCTGGATAGACAAATGGAAGTTCCTGCATGGCCCTCACACACACACAGTCAGTAGAGAGGTGTGTAAGGATGACGACTGAAGCAGCACAACATGTTTACTCACAAGAGAGGAGGGAGGCGTACATCAGTGGCCAGGTGGCCAGCAGGGAGCTCATGTCCAGGAACAAGAGCAAGGCAGACATGGCATCCTTGGCAAAGTTCAAGAAACCTATCTATATTTCTAAGTTTTAATATTGAAATACAATCAAAATGTCTTTAATTGTATGTAATGTATGTAAAATGTAGTTATATACAATAAAAAAAATACTTTCAAAAATTGCTGATTTTTCGTAAACTTCAACTTCAAATATAAGTAGCTAGGAGTGGTCAAATCTGGATTTTAAAACTATATTTCGATTTAGCACATAAAAATGTATCATTTGGTCACTAGTAGTCTTTGAAAATCTAAAGATCTCACTTTGCTCCCTAAAATTGACACACCCTAATACTGCATATATAGATCATATATTATATATATATATATATATATATATATATATATATATATATATATATATATATATATATATATATATATATATTACTGGTATGGAGAGAACAAAAAGACTACTCGACTAGTTGCTGTTTAACGAAGATAAGTTGACATTCCTTAAAATCTAAACATGCTATTCAATATCCTAATTTACTCTCAGCCATGCGACCTCTTTCACATTGTGACGCTTTGCCAGTACCAAAACCACCAAAGACATGGCCTTTAGATGATGATAAACCTGATGATGAATCTCGTAATGAACCTTTGGACAGACAAGATGACATAGATACACAGTTTCAACAACCTTCACCGGATGAACCTCACTTAATTTCTCAGTCAGAATTAAGTGATGTTGTCATAGAATTGAATCTATCTAAAAATCAGGCTGAGCTCTTAAGTTTTAGATTAAAAGGTTGGAATCTCTTACAAAAGACTGTAAAAAATACCATCATTTCGTAAGCGTCAAACACACTTCACATCGTTTTCCTCCATGGAAAGTGATTTAGTGTATTGTAATGATGTGAACGCTCTCATGGAGGCACTTGGTCGAGAGCACAATCCTAAGGAATGGAGGCTTTTTGTCGATTGATCATAGTTGAATTTGAAAGCTTTAATATTACACAACGGTAATGTCTATCCTTCGGTTCCGATTGCACATAAAGTTCATATGAAGGATCATATGACAATATGCAATTACTTTTCAAACCTATTGACTATGATAAACACTCCTGACGTATCTTGGTGATCTGAAAGTGATTGCACTTTTCCTCAGCTTACAGTTAGGATACACAAAGTTCTCTTATTTCCTCTGCGAGTAGGACAGCCGAGCTAAGGAGAGTCATTATACGCAGAAAGAGTGGCCACTTCGACAAAATTTTGTTTCAGGACAGAAAAATGTTGTTCATCAACCCCTAGTAGATCCAGCAAAAGTTTTCTTAAGACCTCTCCATATCAAACTTGGTTTGATGAAAAATTTTGTAAAGGCTATGAATAAAGACGGACCTGAATTTCTATATCTAAAACAGAAGTTCCCTAGAATCAAAAAAGGCATTTTTGTGGGCTACAGATCAGAGAAGTGATGAAAGACACTGCATTTGATGAGTCTTTGAATGAGGTTGAAAGAACAGCATAGAAAGCTTTTAAAGAAGTGACTACGAATTTCCTCGGCAGCGTCAAATCAGAAAATTATGTTTCCCTGGTCGAGCAAATGCTTAGTGCTTACCAAGCGCATGTTTTTGAAAATGTATTTCCTGCACTTCCACCTGGACTTCTTCCCACTTCTTCCCATCAAACCTGGGCGCTGTCAGCGATGAACATAGTGAAAGATTTTATGAGACTATATCAACCATGGAAAAGTGGCACCAAGGAAGATATAGCCCCAATATATTGACCGATTACTGTTGGACACTTATAAGAGAAGCCCCTAGTACTAATTATAAGCGAAAATCAGCTGCAACAATATTTTAGGTAAGGTACTCTTCTTTTTTGTACGATTAAATGTACCAAAAAAGTTAGAAAATCTTTCAATTTTCATTTACATTTCGTTCGAAATTGTTGGGTGATAGAAAAATTCTGTTTTCAAATTCGTAATCAGTGTAAAAAAAGTACATTGGAATCACATAAATTCATTCAAAGGAGGAAAAACAGTTATATTTTGTTGTTCAGTGTAATAATAATAATAATAATAATAATAATAAATTATTGTTGGTAAAAATAAGTATAACAATAATTAAGTTATTAGTATGTCTCTTTTATATTTCCTGTTTTTAAAGATTTGAAACTCATAAGCTAAAAGAGGGTTACACGTATTACTGAAGGTTTATTTCCATCAAAGCTAAAACTTGGTCTTGTAACACTCTTAACAAGGGCGGTGATCCTACGCTAGCAACGAATTATAGACCAGTCATTTCATTATCCATGTTGAAAAAATTGTAAAAAATAGGATATATCATTATTTAGAATGTCGTCGTGTCTATAAGTTAAAGTAACCGGATTATAAAATTATTCAAATGCTTTAGATGTTAAAACTGCGTAAGCAGATTAGATGCTCAGTTTCGCAAAAAAGTTCGTCTAGAAAAAATTAGAATAAATTAGTAATCAGTGTTGATTGGATTTTGTTTTTGAAATTTTACTATTTTACTCTTACCAAGACGGAATAATATATACAGAAAATTAAGTTTGTAATTTTTTTACGCTGTTTACAAATTTTTATGTTCGTAGGAGAATTTTTTTCCCGAAATTGTTCATTGGTTACTGTTAAAAAATAAAAGTGTTTCCAAGAAAAAGAACCAAAATTCAGAACTTTGGTAATCATTAACTGTTCGTTAATTTTTCCACCGTTATCTCTCTTATTACTCTGCTCTTCAATAATTTTTGTTCTCTCGTTCATTACCTTTAGCAAATACAGAAAAATAATACGCATTCATTAGCCGTTTTGATTGGCGTATTACGATTGTATCTAGCCCACGGGTTCTTAACCTTTTTAGGCTGCGATCCAAATTCTGGTCTCGGGGCTAGCTCGGCGACGAATGCCTTCAAACAGTTTACTCGTAATAGATAATAAAATAAATAATAATGGTAAAATGATTAGGGATAACATAAATAAATGATAAATGACAATTTAATGACCCCAGTTTGGGTCGCGACCCAGAGAGGTTAAGAACCCCTGAATTCTATCCGAACGAAATATACGTATATCTCATTCTCGCAATAAAACATAATATTTTTTTTTAAAGTTTGGTTTATTAACGTAAAACTGCTCATGAAAGTCTAGCTTCGGTTTTAATGGCTTAAGGGCGTAATGTCTTCCTAGTAAACCATGTCATTTATAGAGAAAAACATGTGCAGTAGTTGTACGCGAGTTTCATTAGTGAATGTTTCTGTTCATCTATCTATCTATTTGTCTATCTATCATTGATCTACACCCGTCTTTTACCGTCCAATGAACCAAATACGATTCCAATACTGTTCAATTTCAATTTTAAACCGAACCGTTTGGAACCCGTAACTCGCATAATGTTCCGCTGAATTACATGTTTGGGAAATGATGTAATTAATTCTCATCTTAAAGTTAGGTTCTAAGGTATAATTAATCCTGATTAGGTAGCAATAATGCGCAAGTTTTAAGCAATGCAAGTAAAATTACAGTATGCAAATGCCTTAGGCACTCAATATATATATATATATATATATATATACCGGTGTGTATATATATACATACATACATATATATATATATATATATATATATATATATATGAATAGAAACGACATAAGTATTAAGGAACGTTTCTGCACACGAGGAGGAGAAATAACGAAATAATGAAAAATGAGGCGTTATTTCTCCTCCTCGTGTGCAGAAACGTTCCTTAATACTTATGTCGTTTCTATTCATTTATATACTGCGCGGTCATTGCAGTTATTTGCATATATATATATATATATATATATATATATATATATATAATATATATATATATATATATATATATTACAGTACAATAATAAATAAATGAATATATAATAAATAATACAAAAGTTTTTTTAATTTATATAATGACACCAAATTAGGGTTCGAGTGAGCAGAAATATGGCAAATGAACTTTAATGTATATAAATATAAAACGTTGAATATCAGTAGAACCGATGTTAAAGAAAAGTATTCTATGCATGACTTGACACCAATTATTATTATTATTATTATTATTATTAGTATTACTATTATTATTATTATTATTATTATTACTATTATTATTATTATTATTATTATTATTATTATTATATTATTATTATTATTGTATAAACTTCTTTAAGATTTAAATATTATTGTTGCTGACATTCTTAAACCGAAGGGCAAAGATTTCACGTAAGAGACTTGACCAAATTACTAAATGAATGTGATGAATCAAAGTTTAAGCTTTGAAGATAAGAAAACAATAAGGAAGAAACCATTAAATGAAATTGACATCTCAAAGAATAGAATTCAGAATTCTAAATATCCAATTGTTCCCCTGAAAAAGCTCGTAATTAGCGGTCATGAACTGATGAATTACGAGTTTTTAACAAAACAGGAATGTCATGAGTTAACAATTCATGAAGACCCTAAAAGTAACAGAAGGAAAATCACGAAGGAAAAGAGCTTTGAAAAGAGATTTCTCCAAAGAAGTTTCAAAGAGAGAAGTTAAAATTATCTCTCTCTGCGCAAGAAATTAATAACAATATTCTTAAAGCAAGATATGTACGACACAACCTAAAGTTAAATTGTTTAAGTGTTTTAAATGCATCTATGAAATCAAATGGAAATGCACTCTACATTCACATTTGTTAACCCATTATGAAACTTACTCCGGTCTACCAGACGCGTCCCCAGGGCTGCGGCGGATTGGGAACTCCTAATAGTAAAACAGAAGGGCTGCCTCGAATATAAGAATTAGAGGCCGTGGACAGTGGAGAGAAATCACAATGAACTACAACCTACGAAGGAAAGCCAACGGCGTGAAGAGGGGTAATGGAAAACTAACCAAAACCACTTCGCGCGGCCGCACAGGTGTCCAAAACGACCGTTATCAAGAGATCGGCAAACAGGGGGATGGCTTACCCTCCTAGCAATATCAATACTGGAAAAGAGGTCCAAGTCCACACTAATACCCTTCGAGTTGGACAATGGACAGGTTATACAAACAGAGGGGCAACCCCCATAAAGTGATGTGCCAGGACTGCCTGGCAATAATGCGCAGGCAGCCCCATTTCACACATAAAAAAGAAACGGACACATTTTACCTACAACCCCAGAGCGGGCACCAGAACCCAATGGTCAGTGGGGAAGAAGTTAGAGATACTGTGGTGCAACATCTATGCCACAAATGAAAGGTTTTTCAAAAAGTGAAACCAGCAAAAGATGCAGAGAAATGCTAGAAAGGAGGGGAATAATAAAATTAAATTGTTTAAGTGCTCAAAGTGTAACTTTGGAACTAATTCCAAGAAAAGTCTAAAAAAGTCTGCATTAAATCGTTCAGAAACACCATAAAACGAAGGTATAACAGAAAAAGATCAGAAGGAAAGGAAAACTGAAAAGAGCATAAATTTAGTAGAGTGTACAAAGAGGAGGTGCTAAATAGAGCGTACATAGAAAGGGATAAAACAGTGGAATTCCTCGTAAGAGGGGCACTAAGACCAGAAGATGACGAGCTGGTGGTGGTAGCACAAGATCAGGCACTACGAACGAACTGGTTCAAAAGAAATATAGAAGATAAGGATGAAACTGAAATGTTTAGACTGTGCTCAGAGTGCCCGGAGACTGTGAGCCACATACTATCTGGGTGTGAAGTACTCCTACACAGGGGAAACCACACAGAGAGGCACAACGCAATCTGCAGATTACTTCACTCCAAATTGTGTAAAAGATATGAAATAAGTTTTAAAACAGAAAAACATTGGGAATATACTCCACAAGGAATAGAAGACAATGAGAAAGTGCTCCTCCTATGCAATCATGAGATACCAGCTGACATTAGAATATCAGGATGCAGACCAGACATAGTAGTCAGAGAAAAGGAGGGGAACAAATGCCATGTGGTGGGAGTTGGAGTCGCAGGGGATTGGAATGTCGCAAACTATGAAAGAGAAAAGATCTTAAAATATCAGCGACTAAAACTTAAAATACGGAGGATGTGGGATGTTGAACCTGAGATTATCCCAATAGTGGAGGGAGCGACAGGAGCAGTAAATAAATCTAGAATAGAGTTCCTTCACTGACTGCCTATAAGTATAACATCTGGAGCAATAGTAGGGGAGGTATTACGATACAGCACCTCCATCCTACGCCTGGTACTGGGCTGTACCTAAAATTCCTTAGGGCTAAGGTTTAACCCCGAAGTAAAAAAAAACTCTCTTCAACTGCAGTAGAAGGAACAAAAACGAAAAAGTAAAAAGAAGAAGACCCAGGCTTACTCCAGCCCATCCCTGTGGTTGCGGATAGGGGAACCCCTAGTGGTAAAACTGAAGGGCTCCCTCGAATACAAGAATTAGAGGCTGTGGACAGCGAAGAGAAATCACAATGAACTACAACTTACGAAGGAAAGCCAACGACGGGAAAAGGGGTGATGGTAAATCAGCCAAAGCCACCTCGGTCGGTCGTACAGGTGCCCACGCCGAGTACAGCTCGACCGTTATTAAAAGATCGGCAAACAGGGGGATGGCCTTAACCCTTCTAGCAACTTCAGCTCTGGAAAGAGGCCCATGTCCACACTACTGCAACAAAAGTGAGACAAGTTACACAAACAGAGGGGCAACAGCCACAATGATGTGCCAGGACTACCTCAGGCAACCCCCATTTCATACATCAAAAAGAAGCGGACACATTTTATCTACAACCACAGAGGGAGTACCAGGACCCAGTGGTCAGTCGGGAAAAGTTAGAGATACTGTGGTGCAACACCTATACCACAAAGAAAAAGTTTCCAAAATGGAACCGGCAAAAAGATGCAGAAAAATGTTAGAAAGAAGAGGAATAAGTAAAAAGCAGCTACAAAAACAACCTGGTTTGCAGTTTCCACAGTATAATTGCAAACATCAAACTGGGAAAATAAGAAATCCCACCAGAAGAAATCAAAAAGATCAAAGAAGTAAAAAACTATGTTCAAGCGGTAAATAAGAACTCCATGAATGAATGAACATAGTGAGTGGGCCGAGGGCCCAGGCGCGTGCGGTGAAGCTAGCGATTGGGTACGCTGCTGCCAATATATATATATATATATATATATATATTATATTATATATATATATAATTTTATTATGCAAGAATTTTCAAGAAATAACGATGATATAAACTATAATAAATTATGACCTTGGTACGGTAGTAACGGTACTTACAAATCTGGATGATGGGTGGGTGGACACTGGATACGGTATATATTTAACTATTTATGTGTGACAGCGCGATTTTTATCGATATTTCAGATCGACCCTACGATTTTTAGTGGGATATTCATCTATTACTGAATCGTAGAATGATGGGTCAGATTTCATTTGGACCAATAACTCATTTTTGATGCTCATAAGGGCTGATAAGTATGACAGCCTTTCTTCGCCCATTATACTTCTTAGATACGTTTTAATTCTCCTCAAAGCCGACAATGATATTTCTACTGATGAAGTTGTAGAGGGAATGGTTAGTACTAGCTCTACGAGTTTTTGAAGTTCAGGCATGCTTTCACTCAAGTTGTTCAGGCTCAAGAATTTTGCAATATGGCAGGGATATTTTCCTTGAAATTCTTCAGATGAGTATAGGACACTTAGTTCATTTGTCAGGCTTATAAAATCAAAAGAGCCACTGTGTAACTCCGCAAAGGTTTTAAGAATTTCATCAGGAAATGCTTGGCTAAATTTTAGAAAATTTTCGGGATTCAGAAGTTCCAAAAATTTAAACTGTAACAGATTTCCAAACCGAGCAGTAAGTTGCACGCAAACCGTATCTATGATTTCTAAATAAAGTCTTTTCATTTTCAAATCTGGCTGATCAGTCTGTGTTAGCCTTATTCGTTTTGGTTCTGCGTCAGCAGTCAATGGTATACGATATTTCGCCTTTGCCACACAATCATCAAAGCCACTCCGCATTTTTTTGAAACTACGCTGAAACACTCCGGCGTATCCAGGACATTTTTCGGCCAATAGTAAGGCAGTATTTGTTAAGCCCCGCCCAGCACTTAAGGATCATATTCCTATGCAAGTATATTCTATGCTCAGAACGTACCTTGTAAGAAAGCACATGAGAAAACAAGGAAGTTTCACTTAATTTTACTTTGTATTGCTTAAGTATACTGAATAAATTATAAAATTTATTAGTATTTATAATAGCATTTTATCAATATTTAAAAAAATTTAAATTTTTAAATTTAATAAAAAAAAATTGGGTACGCACTGCGTACCTTGCGTACCCAGTATGCACACCTATGACATAGTAACTATAGAGAGAAATCTGTACCGACTGGAAAGCTTGTCTATAGAACAGATGATCCCAGAAAAAGAGAAAAAGCGTGACCTCTTAAAATGGGCACTTGAGAGAAAAAAAGAATTTGATTCAAATGACTACATGGTGTAAGATTTCAGAAAAGGTACACGGACCACATGGTGGACCCCAAAAAAAGTAATTAGACAAAACCACCATATCCCAATAACAATTGAAGAAAGAAAAATTGATCACAAGAAGAAACAAAGAACGACATAACCATCATATGAAGAGGCACTGGAAAAAAAAGAATATATATATATATATATATATATATATATATCGCGGGAATGAATTTAATGTAGACTCCTACATTATTTGACAACGTGTTTAAATAAGTTTTAAGCAAATATAAAATGCTTGAAAACTAAATTAGGTCGTTGGTAGAATTTGAAATGTATGTTTAAGCATCTAAAAATACTTTAAAAAAAATTGTGGCTTGAAATACCGCTGCATATATTTGCATATATATATATAAAAAGCAATTTTATTTGTTTGCAAGTAAATACAACGAAATATAAAATTCTGTTCTGTTTAACATATTAAAAGAGCATATATATATATATATATATATATATATTATATATATATATATATATATATATATATATATATATATATAATTTTATATATATATATACGAAGGGCGGTCAGAAAATAAGTTTCCACGGCGTATAATTTCGTTATATGTATACACGAAGGGCGGTCAGAAAATAAGTTTCGACGGCGTATAATTTCGTAAATAAAGGACCTACATTGATTATGTTTGTATCATGTGAATTCGTTAATCATTGTTGGTAACATTGCACGTCGATTCGGCTGCCATCTACCGTACATTGGTTATATGAGTCAGTTCAACATGGCGGCTCGACTGGAACAGGCCCTGTCACTTCTGCAACGATATTCCGAGTCTGTCAGTGGTTAAGAATTTCTCGAGCGCATTGTCACAGGAAACGAGACATGGGTTCATCACCGTACTTTGGAAACAAAACGTGCCAGCATGGAATGGAAACACCCTGGGTCCCTGCGACCGAAGAAGTTCAAGATTGTGAGGTCCGCTGACAAAGTGATGGTTACCGTGTTTTGAGACTACAAAGGCGTTTTGCTCGCAGACTTCATGCAAAAAGGCACAACAATCAGTGCAGCTGAGCCTTCCCGTTAACAGGAAAGCACCTTTATTTGTCCCGAGTTTTCTTGTGAGATCTATGCCTTTTAGTCTCGAATGTGCGAGCTGTTCCATTTCTTTTATGTAATAATTCTGGAGTATCCTGTTTCAACATCCAGCAGTAATCAGCCGTCATGCTGATGTCCCACTTTCTCTGATATCTCTCCACCATTTCTTTGATGTCTTGGCGAGTCAGTTTTAATGAAAATTACTTACATATGTAATATGAAATATGACATTTTGTGAAAAATTTGTACGTGATGGCGAAAATGAATATTATTTCGGAATCAGCGTGCAAAAATTACTATATAAGTGATAAAATATTTCGGTCAAATTAAAAAGGGGCGAAGCACGCTAGATGCAGCAATTAATACAAGATAGTTCATTGCTAATAATAATATTGGCCCCCACTTTACCGTCAGTTTGGAATTCATACCATCACCCTTTAAATCGGTATACACATCTTCTTCGTTATACAGGGTGTCCATAAATGTTTGCCCTGAAAACAGTATGCTCTCATGTTTTAATGACGAATCTTACATCCGTTTTCTTTTACAGGTGATCTCGTACACGCATGGAGTTTCTGTGCTGGTGTATTTCGTCTACCGCATTCGCCGCTAGGAGCGCTGTAGTAGCTGTTCAATTAAGATGGCGTCTGTGACAGAGAAGGAATAATGTGTTGTGTGGCTTGCAGAAACAAAATCTCCTGTCAGTGTTCAGCGAAGGTTCAGAACAAAGTATGGAAAGAATCCACCTGATGTGAAGTTAATTAAGTCGTGGATGAAAAAATTCTTGGAAACTGGAAACGTGGAAAAGGGAAAGAGCAGTGGTAGAACATCAGTTTCCGATGGGACGGTGGAAAACATTCAAACTGCTTTCACACGGTCACCAAGGAAATCGGTGAGACAAGCTTCATGCCAACTAAAGATACCGAAGTCTACTGTGCACAAGGTGTTACACAAACGTTTGAAGTTACACGCCTACAAGGTACAAATTGTTCAAGAACTGAAGCCTGATGACCGTCCAAAATGTGAACAATTCGCTATTGACATTTTGAACAGTATTGACGAGAATAATGACTTCTTGTTACGTGTCTGCTTTTCAGACGAGGCTACGTTTCATCATAGTGGTAGAGTCAACAGACACAATGTGCGTATTTGGGGATCGGAAAACCCACGTGCTGTAAGAGAGCATATTCGGGGCAGTCCGAAGATCACTGTCTGGTGTGGACTAATGCATGACCAGATAATTGGTCCTTTCTTCTTCGCTGAGAACACTGTTTCCGTAACTGTGTACCTGGATATGCTCACCAATTACGCCATCCCCCAGCTGCAGGACAGGCAGCCAACTGTCATCTTCCAACAAGAAGGGGCACCCCCTCATTGGGCGCATGTTGTTCGTGAAACTCTCGACGCAACATTTCCAAATCGATGGATTGGCAGAGACGGGCCAATCCCATGGCCCCCCAAGATCACCAGACATTACCCCGCTGGATTTCTTTCTCTGGGGTCATGTTAAAGATTTGGTTTATGCAACAGTTGTTCCAGATATCAGGACATTGCGAGAAGACATTACGGATGCAATTGCAACAGTTAACCCACAAATGTTGGAAAATGTGTGGCGTGAGTGTGAATACCGTTTAGACATTTTACGTGCCACTAGGGGTGTACATGTGGAAGCTTATTAAGTTCATTAATTCTGTATCAAAACTTTGTATGTTTATCTACTTATGATTAAAACTGTGTTTGAATACGAGTGTTTATTTAAAAGGTATACCATGCTTTAATCAGGGTAATCATTTATGGACATCCTGTATATTGCTACAAAGAAAACGGAACAATATATTTTAACGGTGAGCTTTAAAAATCTTATTCAGAAGCTTACGAATAATATGAAAATATTGTACGCAGCCAATCTGAAATATTGCATGCCTATTTTTAGCATATATGTGTATAGTGGTGGACAATTTGGCCCACTAGTTATCCTATAAAAACATGTCATGTATTCTATAAAATACGCTAGTATTAGTTTTTAGTACCTTTAATACGGTGTTTTTTTTTATTCCTTCACATCGATATGTTAGTTTTCATAGTTCTGTCATAATTGTGCCCAAATAAATATAGATATATATATATATGTCCTTTTTAAATATGGTCCACAATTACAAAGTGCTTTGAAAGATTGTGTGCAATATTCAGCTTAATATATATATATATATATATATATATATATATATATATATATATATATATATATATATATATATATCGTAAAGAACGACGCTTGTATAGGAGAACATTCCGCGCAAGATGAGAAGAGAACGAACAAATGAAAAAATGAGGTAACCACCCGGGAATCGAACCCGGGATCTTCCGATTGCCGGTCAGATATGATAACCATTACACCACGGGCCTCACTCGAACAAATGCCGTAATTCCTCTACATACGCGCAGAAACCAATGCCCCAAGGGGGCACCTCCCGCATGCCGTATCTATATATACATTTCAACTGCAAAGAACACGCAGTATAAATTTGTTCGAGTGAGGCCCGTGGTGTAATGGTTATCATATCTGACCGGCAATCGGAAGATCCCGGGTGGTTACCTCATTTTTTCATTTGTTCGTTCTCTCTTTCATCTTGCGCGGAATGTTCTCCTATACAAGCGTCGTTCTTACGTTATTTATACTGCGTGTTCTTTGCAGTTGAAATGTGTATATATATATATATATATATATATACTGTCGAACATGCCCTGTTTTAATTTGAACTCTCGCTTGTTTTCAACAGGACAGCACTTGATACGTATATATACTGCACTCGCCGATTAATATAATTTTTCATTAGTTTACTGAACTATACTTTCATCAGTAAGATTTCGTAGGAAATGCAAGTGAAATTTGCCAGATTTTCTTACTTTTTTGGTATATTTAATCTTGCAAAAAGAAAGATTATCTTACCTAATTTGTTTTCAGCTGATTTTCGCCTATAACTATTACTAGGGGCTTCTCTTATAAGTATTCAGTTGGCCAACATACTAGGGCTATATTTCCTTGGTACCGCTTTCCATGGTTGATATATCCTGATGAAATTCTCACTATGCCTATCGCGACAGCCCCCGGTTTATGATGGTGGAGTGCAGGATCAGCATTTTCAAAGACACATTACACCCCATGGCTTGGTAAGTATAAGCATTGCTCCATCAGGGGAACATAATTTTTGGCTTTGAAAATTTTCATCAAACCCAAGGTTTGATATGGAGAGGTGATGAGAACACTTTTGCAGGATCTACCAGGTTTGATAGGCAGCAGTTTTCTGTCCTGCAACCAAATTTTGTCGAAGTGGATACTCTTTCTGCGCATAATGACTCTCTTTAGCTCGCTGACCCACTTGTAGAAGAAACAAGAGAACTTTCTGTATCCAAACTGTAAGCCAAAGAGAAGTGCAATCACTTTCAGATCACTACAGATATGTCTGGAGTGTTTATCTTAGTTAATATGTTTCAAAAGTAACTGCATATTGTTACATGATTCCTCATAAGCATTTTATGTGCGACCGGAGCCGAAGGATAGATATTACCGTTGTGCGATAATACAGCTTTGAAACCCAACTTTGATGAATCGACAAAAAGACTCCATCGTTAGGATTGTCTCCTCCTTATATATATATATATATATATATATATATATATATATATATATATATATATATATAGATATATATTATATATATTGTATATAGTGTAGTGTCCCCAAATTAAGGGAGACATTGGATCTATTCATCACTGAAGGAAATAGCTTGGTTGTCAGTGAGCCAGACTTTTTAAACAGCTTCCAAAGAATCTCAGGAGCGCCACAGCAGGCAAAGTTAAAGTCTTCAAAAGAAGACTAGATGCTTGGCCCAGTACGGTACCAGATGAGCCCGGTATACCTGGCTATGCGTGGCAGAGTGCAAGAGAACAATTCACTCATTCACCAGGCCTAGAGGCAAGTTCACCCAGCATTGTCTGTCTGTGAAGAGAGACCAATGCACGGAGCATATATATATATATATATATATAATATATATATAATATAACATAATAAAAATCCAAATTACTTTATGGCTATGCGAAAAGAGATACAAAAACAAACGACGCTCTCGGGCCCTTAAAGAAGAGAAATAATGAACTAACCGACGATCTAAAAGAAATATCTGAAACAATGAGAGCCCAGTATGATTCAGTTTTCAGTACCCAAAAAGTGACAAAGCGATACCTGACATAGATGCATTCTTGAAGAGAAATTGCAAAGAGAGTGTATAACAGCCCTTGATTTTTACCCCAGAAGATGTAGCGAGAGCTATAGGACAAAATGAAACCGCATTCAGCTGCAAGTCCGGACAATTGGAACGCATTATTGATTAAAAATTGTAAAAATGAAATAACTACACCTTGATACTGGATATGGAGAAGATCCCTAGACACTGGGGAAATATCGAGCATCTTGAAAAGAGCAAACATTGCCCCTATATATAAAGGAGAGGATAGATCTCGAGCAAAAAACCAGTCATTGACGTTCCACCTCACCAACGTACAGTATTTGAAAGAATAGTTAGAGAGAAAATCTACGCTTTCTTGAAGACACTGGAAAGATTCACCGAAAATCAGCACGGATTCCGATCAGATAGATCATGCCTATCACATCTAATAGAGCATTATAACAATATCCTAGATGCACTGGAAAGCAATGCCATCTACGATGTCATATACACGGATTTTGCTAAAGCGTTCAACAAATGTGATCATGGTATAATAGCACATAAAATGAAATATATGAGAATAACAGGCAAAGTGAGAAAATGGATCTACAACGTCCTCAGAAAACATCTACGGGTCGTCAAAATTCAAGGTATCAGAATCGGAAGTACGCATCTCAGTACCACATGGTACAGTACTGGGCCCCACTCATGTTCATTATCATGCTAACGGATATCGACAGCGAAGTAAACACCAGCAGCATAGTAACATCCTTTGTAGACGATACAAAGATCAGCAGAAAAATCAGCGATGCAAATGAAGTGGAGGCCTAGCAGAGGGAGACGAACAAAATATACACATGGTCAGAAGACAACAATATAACATTTAACAACGAGAAATTTCAGCTCTTGAGATATGGTAGAAATGAGGAACTTAAACAGACTGCATATTATGCCCCAGATAGACGGGGAAATTCAGATAAGCACGAAAGCTTTCGATCTGGGTAATAATAACCGATGATGTGAAATTCGAAACACAAAATCAGATAGCGATAAATAAAGCAAGAAAGCAACTCGCTCCTCCACCAAGCCAGGCCTAGAGGATGGACCACCAGCTTGACCTTCGTGTGAAGAGAGATCATCACACGGAACATCAACGAGGTTAACGAGGAGGTAAATATATATATACTTTATGCGAGTTCGAACGATGGTTCAGGGTCGACCTACGGACGACTCCTCTGCAGCACCCCGCCTCATTTATATATATATATATATATATACACACACACACACACACACACACACACACACACACAATATATATATATATATATATATATATATATATATATATATATATATATACAAACACCAAAGGAAGAAAGAACTTAGCAAAGCAAAGAAAATAGAAATAGTAATACTTTATGAATGAAATTTACGCATACCCATTCTTCACAAGACGTTAGATGCGGCTTTTCAGAGGAGGCATGGGAGGCCGGACCTCATCTGTTTTTATCACTATTCACTATGAAAGAGGATTTTGTTGATATTTTAATTCTACACGATTGTGACATGCCGAAATTATGGTATCTAACACTTTGTAATTTATTCTATTCATATTGCATATTCATATTGCGTCCACTGACTTTAGCAGGAACTCCGGCGGGATGGAGGACATGACTTCCCGAATTCGGTCCTCCAGTTCTTCCAATGTCCTCGGTTTGGTGCGGTAGACTTCTTCCTTTACCCACCCCCAAAGAAAGAAGTCGCACGGTGTCAAGTCGGGGCTCCTGGCTGGCCATTGATGTGGACCACGAGGACCCATCCAACGCCCAGGGAAGTGGGCATCCAGCCACTCACGGACAACAAGAGCGAAGTGCGGAGGGGCGCCATCTTGCATAAATATCAGATCGTCGATGTTCTCCCATGTGCTGACAACCGGCCAGACCTCGTTTCGCAACATAGCAAGGTACCGCTCAGCATTCATGGTGTTGCGCAGAAGGAACGGGCCCACAACCTGATCTGAGGTCATACCACACCACACCGTTACACTGAACCGATTCTGCCGTTTTTCAGCGGTAACCATGGGATCCTCTCCTGCCCAGTAGTGGCAATTGTGGCGGTTGACAAAGCCTCCGACGTGGAACACCGCCTCGTCGCTCCAGAGGATGTTGCGGAAGAGATGGGGCCAGTCTTCATGCCAAGCCAGCATGATTTCCCCGAACTCCATGCGAATGTCGCAGTCCTCGTCCGAGAGAGATTGGCAGTAATGCGGCTTCCACGCACGCCAGTTCAGCTCCTTCTTCAGCACAGTTCGCACTGAGTAGCGGGAGAGTCCACTTTCCCGAGCTGCCTGGCGAGTTGACTTTCGTGGACTCCGTGCGAACATTTCCTGAACTGCCTGCACCGTCTCCTGGGCCCTGGATGTCGAAGGGCGACCACATCTTCGAACATCTGCCACAGACCCCGTGGTCATGAGCTTCGAGTGGCAGTTCTTGATTGTTTTCGGGTCCACTTGGGCACGTGGTCCGTGAATGGCCCGCCACCATCTTTGAACTCGAACGACAGATTGCCAAACTTCGTACCGTGCCGCCAACTGGGGACGCTCCTGCAATGTTAAACGCTCAGCCATGTTACCCTTCAATCTGAAATGAAAAAAAAAAAAATGAACGTTACAATTGTACCACTTTAGAGAACACAAAGAGAACACTTTAGAGAAAAAAAGATTACCGTTACAATTGTACCACTTTAGAGAACACACCATAACAATATAACAATACAATCACAATTTATACATAATTTATATGTAATTTAAATTAGGGAGCTACTTTCCGCCCACCCTGTTATATATATATATATACAGTATATATATATATATATATATCACACAATCTTTCAAAGCACTTTGTAATTGTGGACCATATTTAAAAAGGACATACTATATATATCTATATTTATTTGGGCACAATTATGACAGAACTATGAAAACTAACATATCGATGTGAAGGAATAAAAAAAACACCTTATTAAAGGTACTAAAAACTAATACTAGCGTATTTTATAGAATACATGACATGTTTTTATAGGGTAACTGGTGGGCCAAATTGTCCACCACTATACACATATATGCTAAAAATAGGCATGCAATATTTCAGATTGGCTGCGTACAATATTTTCATATTATTCGTAAGCTTCTGAATAAGATTTTTAAAGCTCACTGTTAAAATACATTGTTCCGTTTTCTTTGTAGCAATATATAACGAAGAAGATGAATACCGATTTAAAGGGTAACGGTATGAATTCAAAATTGATGGTAAAGTGGGGGCCAATATTATTATTAGCAATGAACTATCTTGTATTAATTGCTGCATCTAGCGTGCTTCGCCCCTTTTTAATTTTGACCGAAATATTTTATCACTTATATAGTAATTTTTGCACGCTGATTCCGAAATAATATTCATTTTCGCCATCACGTACAAATTTTTCACAAAATGTCATATTTCATATTACGTATGTAAGTAATTTTCATTAAAACTGACTCGCCAAGACATTGTTGGTTTACGTCGTCGTCGTCGGCCTAGGCAAGCTACGGCTTGGGACCGTAGCGCATCTATCCGGTATAGGTTAACCTGGATGATGTAGCCATAAGCACTGCCGCTAGTTAAGTGCCAACCAGTGATTATCTCACTAGCCGTATTGAGTCCGTTAGGCGAAACTGCGACAGTACCAAAGGTGGAAAATATAACCTTTGGTTTTCTATTATTTATTTGCAAAATGGACATGGCATTAGATTAAAATAAATATTTGAATATAAATGATTTTGTATTATTCCGAAATTCAAGACTGTAAAATTAACATTTATCTTGAAACTAAAATAAGAGTATTCACTACACACTCCCCCACCAGAGAGGAAGTTCAAAGAGTTCCGAACGACACAGATTTCCGCTGAACCTTGTTGGTAGCTACTTGTACCTCACTTAAGGTTGATTCCAAAAACGCAGGCTTAAGACGATCGATAGAAACCTTGTCGATCTTGGAACCGCGCTGGATGAGAAATGATTTGCGCGTACGTCGGAGAACTTCATAGGGTCCGTCATATGGACATTGGAGAGGCCGTTTTGGGACAGGTACACGAACGAAAACGTGGGTGCAAGATTGGAGGGCTGGGGAAACAAAGATGTTCTGTTGGCTAGTCAATCGAGGGGGAACAGGCTGAAGGGACTGCATGTGAGAGGAAAGTGTTTGAGCGAATTCCGTAGGATCGCATGACTTATCCCCTGCAGTGAAGTAGCCACCTGGTAGCCGCAGTGTTGTTCCATAGACTAGTTCAGCCGCTGTAGTCTTCAGATCACTCTTAAATGCAGAGCGAATACCAAGCAAAACGAGTGGAAGCTTATCCATCCAATGGGAGTCTTCGTGACACATAAGGGATGACTTCAGCTGGCGATGGAAGCGTTCGACGAGGCCGTTAGCTTGCGGATGATACGCACAGGTATGCGCATGTACTGTACCCAACAAGCTGGTAAACTTCTTCCAAAGCGAAGACTCAAATTGGCGACCTTGGTCAGTGATGACTTTTGTCGGCAATCCAAATCTTGATACCCATCCATGAAGAAAGGCTCTTGCAACAGTGTCCGCTTGGATATCAGGAAGTGGGATGGCTTCAGGCCATCTGGAAAAGCGGTCGAGACAGGTGAGCAGATAACGTTGGCCTTGAATCACTGGAAGAGGGCCAACAATGTCTACATGAATTACCTCAAATCGCTGGGATGGGGGCGGAAATGCGTCAAAGGGGGACCTGGTGTGCCTTTGGACTTTGGCACGCTGGCAGGCAAGGCACGTTTTGGTCCAATGTTTGACATCCTTCCGCATCGAGGGCCAAACAAAGCGAGAGGTAACCAGGTGTTGCGAAGCACGGATACCAGGATGGGAGGGCTTATGAAGATCCATGAAGACTGCTTGTCTGTGACATGGAGGGACATAAGGGCGAATAGCAGCTGTTGATACGTCGCAATAGAGGGGCACAGACAATCCTGGCATACTCATTTTCTTGAGGGAAAGTGAGTGAGGGGAGTCTTCTCTGAGCAGGTCTTGTAGTTCCATATCCTTATCTTGATCCTGTGCAATAGCATTCCACAGTGTAGAGCTGAGGGTAACAGAAGTAATCTCTATTCTTGAGAGTGCATCCGCTGGAGTGTTCAAGACACCTTTGATGTGGCGGATATCTGTGGTAAATTGCGAGATATAATCGAGTTGCCTGATGACTCTGGGAGAGTGGTTACAGCTGTTTTTATTGAAGACAGTGACCAAAGGTTTGTGGTCGGTAAAAACACAAAAATCTCGGCCTTCAAGGAAATGTTGAAAATGCTTCACGTTTAAGTAAATAGCAAGAAGTTCACGTCCGAAAGCACTATAACGCGTTTGGGCTGGCTGCAGCTTTTTCGAGTAAAACGCGATGGGTGCTTGTTGACCGTTAATGGTTTGTTCCAACACTCCACCGATCGCAACATCTGATGCATCGACCGTCAGAGTTAGGGGGGCATCACTGATAGGAAATGACAGAGACAATGCACTATTGATAGCATTTTTGGCATTGTCGAACGCCTGTAAACTATCGCTACACCATACCAATTTCGTTACCTTGCGTTTGTGTGTGATCATAGCGTGTAGAGGAGCAAGAACACTGGCACAGTTTTTAATGAACTTGTGGTAATAATTTACCAAACCTAGAAACCGACGTAACTCACGCTGATTACTTGGCATAGGGTAATTTTTTATCACTTCACACTTGTCTTGAAGGGGGGTAATTCCGTGCTGCGAAATCGTGTGACCAAGAAATTCCAAGGTTGGCTGTGCAAACACACACTTAGATGCATTAATAGTAACACCGTATTGTTCTAAGCGTTGAAAGAGGAGTGAAAGATGTTCCTTATGTTCCTCTTCCGTTGAGCTGGCCACAAGCAAATCATCGATGTAGGCATAAACAAAGTCTAAGCCTCTGGTGACCTCATCTATAAACCTCTGAAAGGTTTGCGCAGCATTCCGTAGCCCGAACGGCATCTTCACAAATTCGAATAACCCAAATGGTGTACAAACTGCAGTCTTGGGAATATCCGAAGGCTCTACGGGAATGTGGTGGAAAGCCTTAACGAGATCTATTTTACTGAAGATAGATTTGCCGTGGAGAAGAGAAGTAAAGTCTTGGACATTTGGTACCGGATATCGGTCCGGGATGGTTGTCGAATTCAAAAACCGGTAATCCCCACATGGTCTCCAGTCTCCTGACTTCTTCTGGACCAGGTGTAGGGGAGAGGACCAACTGCTTTTGGAAGGTCTTATTATCCCAAGATCCATCATAAGCTGGAATTCCGATTTGGCAGCTTTCAGTTTGTCCGGGGCAAGACGTCTGGGTTTTGCAAACACAGGGGGACCTTTTGTTGTAATGTGATGGGTAATGGTATGCTTAATGGTATCACCCAACTGCATCGGTTGAAGAATTCCTGGATATCGCTGGAAAAGGCACTGGTACATGGAATTAGGGGGAACGAGGGAAAGTGCAGAGTTCGAGGCGTCCGGAAGGGCAACCTGTTTGGCAAGAACAGAAAGCAGTGTGGCTGGTCGCATAAGCGTCGCTTGTCAGATCCACCAGGAGTTTGAAATGCTGGAGGAAGTCAGCGCCGATTATGGGATGCCGCACTTGAGCACAGATGAAAATCCACTTGAAGGATCGATGAAGGCCCAAGTTTAGTTCACGGCTGACTGAGTACGTACGTGGGTATGCGTGAACCGTTAGCAGCGTATAGAGCGGAGATTCCGAGTGCGTATGACCAGATTTTTGAGGGAATACACTGACTGACGCTCCGGTATCAACCAAGAAATTGACACCAGAGTTCCTGTCCTTTATGAATAACAGGTTGGCAGTGCGAGTACTAGACGCCATTAGGACTCGCTGCTGGGTTTTCCGACGAAAAATTGCAAGGGAGATGCACTTCCTAGCCTTCTTTCCAATTTCGAGTGGTAGAAGCAGATCTTCCCGGAACTCGAACGATGCCTCTTCGTAAATCTTGACCGAGAATGGCTTCTTTGCCGTTGATTTTGTAGCAGAGAACAAACGTGGTTGAGTTGTTGACTTAACTCTTCACTTTCAACTCCAGTTCCGATTGTGTGTTCACGTTGTTGACCGGGGCTGTGTCAATCTCCACTACTTTGTCGGCAGTTTCTGCTAGTTTATCAACTGGAGTAGCAGGATCCATAGTGGCCAAGACACGCTGAGCTGATGGAGGAAGTTTCTTCAAGAACAACTGTCTAAAGATGTCCTTATCGAAGGTTGTGCGCGTTCGCCTAGAGCGCACTGCATAGCCCTCAGCATTTGAGTGGGCTTACGGTCTCCAAGTTCTTCTTTTGAGATTAACTGATGTAGTTTCTCACGCTCGGAGACAGTGGTGCGGCGCAGGATGGCAGA
The DNA here is from genome assembly GCA_023014485.1 of Bathynomus jamesi. Lineage (NCBI taxonomy): Eukaryota > Metazoa > Arthropoda > Malacostraca > Isopoda > Cirolanidae > Bathynomus > Bathynomus jamesi. The sequence goes on along the minus strand of JAJOZX010011807.1, from coordinate 38,243 downwards.
CCTCAGATCGTTGTACGGGTCCTCACTCGTGGAAGGAGATACGATGACGTCACGGACTTCAGAGATGATGCTCGCTGGTAGAGAGGACAAAACATGATCGTATTCGTCCTGCTAGTGGTGATCCTTCCCAAGTTGAATTGTGATTCCACTTGGTGGAACCAAATAAATGGATCACCCGGCCAGTAGACGGGGAGCTTTACGCTCAAGTGGGAGATGGCACCAGCGTCGTCAGGCATCTTCTCCTATGCTTGCTAACGTACAAGCAAGACGACAAGTTCCCAACGAAGGAGTGGAGGTTGAGACGAGCGCAGGCACAGAGCGCACGGGCAGGGGTGAGGGGCAGAGGGCACGAGCGACATTACAGTCTGGTCCTAGTCGCTCGGGTGAAGGGGGTGGTGGGCACGAACGACGTTACAGTCTGGTCCTAGTCGTTCGGGTGAAGGGGGTGATGGGCACGAACGACATTACAGTCTAGTCCTAGTCGTTCGGGTGAAGGGGGTGATGGGCACGAACGACGTTACAGTCTAACCTAGTCGTTCGGGTAAAAGGGGTAATCCAGCTCCGGGGTCACCAATTGTTGGTTTACGTCGTCGTCGTCGGCCTAGGCAAGCTACGGCTTGGGACCGTAGCGCATCTATCCGGTATAGGTTAACCTGGATGATGTAGCCATAAGCACTGCCGCTAGTTAAGTGCCAACCAGTGATTATCTCACTAGCCGTATTGAGTCCGTTAGGCGAAACTGCGACAGTACCAAAGGTGGAAAATATAACCTTTGGTTTTCTATTATTTATTTGCAAAATGGACATGGCATTAGATTAAAATAAATATTTGAATATAAATGATTTTGTATTATTCCGAAATTCAAGACTGTAAAATTAACATTTATCTTGAAACTAAAATAAGAGTATTCACTACAACATCAAAGAAATGGTGGAGAGATATCAGAGAAAGTGGGACATCAGCATGACGGCTGATTACTGCTGGATGTTGAAACAGGATACTCCAGAATTATTACAGAAATGGAACAGCTTGTACATTCGAGACTAAAAGGCATAGATCTCACACAGGCGCGGACTGGCTCAAAAATTTCCACCGGCCAGGTGTCACTGAGAGGGTCCCCAAAATGCTTCAGTAAATTCTGCCCCCAAAAAAGTGTTTATGGATGTTTTAAAAATCTAGTAATTTTGTCATGACCTGTAAATCCCCGCGAGTTTTGAATATAATTTTGAACTCAACCAAAATCAAATCTAATTAATGCGCAGTCAGGGAATGACGAGGTGTACTTCTGAATACACGAAAGGCCTTGGAATCATTTTTCTTTTTCCTTGTGGGTTTGCATTATATATATTAGTGGTGGACCGGATATCCGCATCATTTTAACATCCGCATCCGCACTTCTGACTGCGGATGTTATGCGGATATTACCTCTAATAAATTATGCAATTTACAATTAAATTAGCTTATAAAGTAGCTTATAAGGCCCAGTCATGCACAGTTCATGTAAAGCATTAATTATTAATGAACAAACAAATATATAAACCTCAAAATATAAATAGCTGGTAACACAGAAAATTGAATGAAACTTGTTTCATTGAATTTTCTGTGGCTGAAACTTTTGAGAAAGTTATTATTTTTATCATAATGAAAACATTAATATTAATTTTAATTCTTATGTATTACCTGCCATAATAGTAATATCACGAAATTTGAAAAATTGTCATATATTCATAATTCTATATTATACTGATAGATTAACTAAATATCCGCATCCGCATCCGCTGATATTGAAATTAAAGATCCGCATCCGCAGATGTTGAAAAACTGACATCCAGTCCACCACTAATTCATTACAATATGAAAGTTACTCATGAAAATCATAGAAAACATTGAAGTGAAAGACTTTTTTTCAATCCCAAACTAAACTGTCACTTACTTAAACTTACTTAAACAGAGGGGCCCATTATCAACAGTAGGCCACAGGCCTTTCTTCTTTTAGTTACGCCTCTGATAATAATAATAATATATATATTTATATAGCGCAAAATATCAATGAATAACGTTTTCAAAGGCGTTTAGAAAAAAGGTATATGAGGAAATTATTGGGGTGTGAATTGTAAGTTTGGGTATGCAGGTTCTTGGGATCTAGGCTGAACTGGCTGGGCCCTACTGGCCTTTATTAAGCTCCTAAGATATTTATGTGTTTAGAGCTTAAAAATATAAAAAATTAACAATTACGTAAATAAAAATTCAGTAAATTACTCACGTTATAAAGACCAAGAGCAAAAAATCGGTGCGCCAGCACAAATGCAACACCGCTTAAAAAATATTTACTTTATTTACTTAATTTTATTTTTCGCGCCAAAAATAAATAGTGTCCTAGAGTGCTGATTGATTATACTAGAAATCTCAGAAATGCGTTTGGCAAAATAGCGATTTTAACATATTTATTTAATTAATTTTCAACAAATAAAATAAATATATTATAATAAATTTATTTAAATAAAAATTTATTTAAACGGACATAATTTATCAACGAATAAACTAAAGGTAATAATCCTAAACAATTTAAATATCAATTATTTTACTAGTATTAAAAAAGTGGAAAATTTTAATGCCGTTTTGTCGCCAACGTACGTTGCCATGTTGGCACTTTTTTTACCCCTGTGAACACCCTTCAGGTCTTATATAGTAATACGTCGAATAAATTTAGGACCCCCAACGGAAAGGGCCCACCGGCCACGGCCGGTGGGCCGCCGGGGCCAGTCCGCGCCTGATCTCACAAGAAAATTCGGGACAAATAAAGATGGATGTTTAATTGACGTTAATAGCCTTCTTTCCTTTTAAAGTTGTTTGCATTTGTAATTAGCAAAACAAACCGAAATAGGTACCTAATGTAAATTGAAATAAATAATATTTGTTTATGTAGCTGTTTTTCCCTTCCAGTTTGCAGAAAATCCTTACGTGATAGAAAATGGACACCTTATTTGAAATCAGTGTAGTTGAATTATATAAAATCAGTTATTATTAAGAAAACAACTCTTACAAAGTTCTCATTCGGAGGCCTGTGTAATTCATGGCCGATAATAACTATTTCTCGTTACAGATAAAGCACTAGAAAAATTACCTACGTTTAAAATTGTTTATTATTAATTAGTTTGGAAAATAATATCCGGATACATTTTATCTGGCAAGATTGTGGACTGAGTTGCCAATTGTGCTTATTGTACTTAATGAAAGACTTATACAACTTGAGTAAACTTATCAAATATATATATATATATATATATATATATATATATATATATATATATATAAATAACGATAAACAAATAATAATAATAATAATAATAATAATGTTTAAGCTGGTAATTGAAGGTAAATAATAGGTGTGTTGATTAAACGTTTAATAGTGTAGAATAAATTAATTTTAATTAAGAAAGGCAAAAGTTACCCCTATAACTAAAGATAAAATGTAGTTTATTTTAATTTTATTTAATTTTTTATTTAACTTAATATAATACAAATATTAATTCAGAATTTGAATAGTAAATATATTGTTATTAGTCTGATCTTTTGTAACATCTATATTTAACCTGAAGAAAGACGTGAATGTACTCGTTTAGGTAAATGGTAAAAATGGCTGTATGTTTTGAGACCCATACAGCATCTCATATAGGTTTGTTAAGCCTTTCTTTTAAATATTTATGTTAAGTTTTCATTTCTATTGTTTAAAGGTATAAGGTTCAAAACTGAGTGTCAAACTCTGTAGTCATAAGGCGGCTCTGCTATTTAGTTTTTACCTGTACCTGTAAAGTACGTATATATATATATATATATATATATATATATATATATATATATATACAGTATATAAAGAATATCAGTCTGATGAGTGGGAATATTGCTCACCCTGCAGCTAGACGTGAAGGGACCACAAACACGACGGAACGCACCGGAACGCTGCGTAAAAAGTGCCTTTTTCCGTACTCGAATGTATGTTTGTTTGTTTTTGTCTCATGAAAGACCATAAAGGAAGGCGAGGATGAATCCTTTTTAATTTTCTTAAAAAGAATTTAATTTTTTAATTTTTTTTTCCAAGGAGGAGGGGCCGCGCAAGGGGCCCTCAAGGGGACAAACCCACAAATGCCCCTCATTAAGGACGGTGAGGTCCCATAAATGGTTGAAGAACTTAGAAAATGGGGATCCCCTTATAACGGAGGCGAAGGCCTCCAGGGAGAAGTTTCAAAGCGCCCCAATTTCCTCTGGCGAAATGCCATCATACTACTAATGTAAACATCCTGGACTGCTCCGTAGTGTGTGTATATATATATATATTATATATAGTATATTTCTTTTTAGAATTAAAATAGTTAAAGATAAAAGTGGTATCGGTTATATATTAATAATATAATTGCATTTGAGAGAATTCAGACTAAATGTAAACAAAGACCAAAGGAGAAAACTTGTTTGCAGAGTTAAACTTTGACTCAAATGAAGTGGAATTGAGAAGTTGAATAATTCTTTGGCAAACCAAATTAACGTTATATATGTACATATGTTTTAGTTGTTTGCTAAAATAAATGTTGTTAACAGAATACCTTTTGAAGGAATTAAAAATTTAAAAATAAACTTTAAAATACGATTTTTTTTTCTTTATCACCATTTTTCGAATGAGGCTCAAAATTTGAAAATTTTTGCATCGAAAATTTCGTTCTTTTCTGAATGTAGAAACAAAAATGAATAAAGGACCCCTTTTAAGGAAAATTAGGATAGATCATCAAAAGATTTAAACAAAAACTACAACTGCGCGTTTTCAATACAGAATTTGTCGGGTAAGGGGTAAGGAACCCCATCACCCATTAACTACTAATGTTAAAGATTAATTACCGGTACATAGCATGAAGCTGAACGATGAATTTTTAATTATAAAAATTATACCGTATTGGCTAAAGCCCGTATCAAACGGCAGTTGGTCGTAATTCTTCACCGGTGAATCGTGCCCAACTTACGAGTATAACCGAGTGTAACCGTTTACATATTAATCAGTAAAAATCGGGGTTTGAAACATTTCAAAATTTTGTCGGTGAATAGCTATTAATACAGTTGATACATTTGCAAATCCAAATTATTGTGATTTATGCGTAAACGACTTTAATCGGTTTTAAGTGGGCCACGATTCAGCGGTAAAAACAGCTACAAACAGCCGTGTGATTTGGGCTTAAAACTTCTATATAAACTCGATGATAGGACCCATTTCGGCACTTATTCTTTTTCCCCCCGCAACTTCTTTTTTCCTGGTTAGGTCAACTGTACGCCTTTGACAATTGGTTAGGTTAAGTCATGATATTTTTGTTAAAATATTCCACTTATTCCTTTTCATTTTAATGAAAATATCATGACTGAACCCAACCAATTGTCAAGGACGTACAGGTGACCTAACCGGGAAGAAAGAAATTGTGTGTGGGGGGGGGGAAGGAATAAGTGCCCCGATTTCCAACTTCATTATCAAATAATTACCAATGTTACAGTTATAGCTCTAATGGTTCTTTTTTATGTTTATTTAATTACTGGTCTACTTATTTTCGAGTATTCTCTATATGAAATAACATCATTTCTTACTCAGAATAGCGTAGCCGAGGGTGAATGAAGACATAGTCGTTTTTCTAAAAACGTTTATTAATTTAGACTTTTTAATTTACCGGTGGGACTTTTAATTTATTGTTAATTTAACCTCGAGAGAAAGAAAGAGAGAGAGAGAGGAGAGGCTAAGAAAGTCCCTAGGATCCACTCTAGGCTAGCCCAAGAAGGAAGTAGAAAAGTTACTGAAAAGTTACGCCATGTTTACACTTATAGACATGTAAAGCTTTCACACAGGAATGGTAGAAATAGTAAAGTACAGAACAGACAAGGTTCTCTACCTCTTTCGTCAGCTACTGCTGACTGTAAGTAATTGAATGTCTATGGAATGATCTCATTGACCCTTGTAGACTCTCTTAATTAGTGGGCGTGGCCATTTGGCTGTGGTTGGTCAGTTAACCATATATCAGGTCATCCCATAAGTAATGTCGTTTTCTAGATCGGAATTTGAAGGACAAAAAAACTCAACTGAAACTTTTTAATCTAGTATATATTTTCCATCGGAATCAGTGACACTCTGCCAACGTCCTACAAGCTTTTCAATGCCATGTTTATAAAATTCAGGCGGTTTTGAGGCAAAAAACGTACAAAGACTGGTGTGCAGGTCATCTAAAGAAGTATACTGTTTCTCGTCAAGATAGTTTTGCAGACTCCTGAAGAGATAATAATCTGAAGGCGCAAGGTCTGGAGAATATGGAGGATGTGGAAATTTTTCCCACCTAAGCTCCTCAATTTTTGCAGAAGTGATCCGAGCGGTATGAGGACGTCCGTTGTCGTGGTGGAACACGATTCCTTTCCGATTAACCAAAGAAGGTCTCTTTTCTTTTAGTGCAGTGTTCAATCGATCCAGTTGTTGACAGTAGACTTGAGCGGTGATTGTTTGGTTGTGTAGTAAGGTTTCAAAGTGTATTACACCACCTTTATCCAACCAAACACTAAGCAACACCTTCCGAGGGTGAAGATTTGGTTTTGGCTGTGGTGTCGCTGGTTCTCCGGCACAAACCCACTGTCGACGGCGCTTAACATTCTGGTACAGTATCCACTTTTCATCACCAGTCACTAAACGACGCAAAAACGGACCTTGGAGTTCACGAGAATGAAGAGCTGTGCTAATGTTTACTCGCACCCTCAGATTGTCGACCGACAATTCATGTGGCACCCATTTTCCTAACTTAGGCACTTTCCCGAGTTGTCGCAAATATCGATGGATGGTGGACCGGGATGAATTGAGTTTCTGGGCCAATTCTTCGACAGTTGTTGAACAGTCTTCTTCAAGTGCGGCTAACAGCAGGTCATCATCAAACTCAGCAGGGCGTCCAGAGCGTGCTGCATCTGTCAAACAGCAGTCACCATTTCTAAACTTTTGAAACCATCTTTGACATTTCCTCACATGCAGAATATCGTTGCCATAAACTTCCTGAATGTTTCTTCAGTAGCACTATTCCCTTTTTTGAACTCGTAAAGCATTATATGCCTGATATGCTCTTCTGATATCGCCATGCTTATGAGGGGTTCACATAAAGCAAAACACACGTCTTCACTGGTCAAGGTCTGTAAAGTATGTAGCGAAACACGATAGATCTCCTCTTAGATATAACCTTCGGAAAATTTATGCTTAAACCGAGTAGGACTACTTTAAACTTAATCTATCGTAAAAAACGACATTACTTATGGGATGACCTGATAATTATGAAGACGAAACTGTAATCATCAACCACACGCCAAATTGGCCAATCATTCTTCCAGAGGTCTTCAAGGAGTAAGCCGATTTTTTGCGAGTTTCTGATTTTTTATTTTTCTTATACTTTCCTAATTGTCATGTTTTGATTTTGATTTTGATTTTTCTAATGTGAATTAACTCATAATTTTCTATTAAAAGCTTCATATATTCATAATATAAGCACCTTTTACACAAGTTTTACGTTGCTCCAAAGGTTTACTTGGATCAAGTCCTTAGACAACTCTTAGACAACTCGCAAGCCGACATGTTACACGGAACATCAGTGAAGCTATCGAAGCATACTCCTTACACTTCGGAAAATCCACTTGTCTTAATCTTCAGTTATTTAATTTTCTTTTATAATTTTGTGTGTATATATATATATAGTTTAAGCTTCTCTCTTCAACCTGTACCTATCAAAGGAAACCTTTACACTGACAAAAAATAGTGGGGGAAAGAAGATTTATTGAAAAGTAGGAAAAAATATTTGGAGTTCACTCACACCATGCGTACACTTATCGTGTGTACTCAGTTACGCATTAGAAGACGGCGAAAAATAAAGGATAGCATGCATACCATACATTTTTTAAGGGATTTTTTATCTGCTTACGTACAAGAAGTCATCATTTCGTCGTTGCATCATTTCTCCATAACCTGCCAAAGCTACCGTACCGAAAATTTATCATGTAGTAATTTATATTGTGTCCTTCGTATATGAATTACCTAGATAAAGGAGCACTGGTCCAGAGGTCACCTCCAGCTGGCCAGACCTACAATTTAAGAATTCCCCATGCATAATGGCGAACAGTAATGCATAATATGCATAATTTTTTTTCTTGCGAAATTTTGATTTTCATATATTTAAAACTAAAGTTCTATTCTAACTAAGTAGCTTCCCCTAAGATGAGTATGACTATTCAGAGGTTTTGAATCCCAAGAGATCTCAAGATTCCCATCATCTCACCAATCCCTGTACTGTGAGACCAGACCCGGCCAACGCTTCCAACTACATTTATTATAAAAGGGAACACCGCTACTTCTATGTAAAACTATAAAACTTCCTCTAGCTAGCCACGTTAGACATTCCCCGATTTAACTAAAAAGTACTAACATTCCTACATTGTAAACCCAAGTAGCATCCCTAAAATTGAAAATATCTGTTAGGAGGGTTTGACTACCGAGAGATCCCATCAAGCTTCCCTTCTCTATCAACGGGGTATCATCTGAGAAATCCCAGTGCTCTGAAACCAGACCAGCGCCTCCTCCTACATTTATTGACAAAGGGAACATTACTACTGCTACTCTATCTTAACTAGCCCTCCTTCAAACAGCACCCTTTTAATAATGAAAAAAAGAAAGGAAGGAGCAAAAGCAAGAAGGGGAGAGAGGAGTGGCTTCCCAAAATAGTTTAATATACCTACTCGGAGGTTTTGACGCCCGAGAACTCCCGTCTATTACAAACACGAAAGTAAAAATAAAAAAGTGAAAAAGTATCATTTGAGAACTCCCAGGGCTCTGATACCAGATCCGACCAGCGCCTCCTATTATATTTATGATCACTAGGGAACATCATCATCCCCAACTCCACCCCAACCAAATCCCTTTATAATCTCCCTTTGTAGGCTTATTCGGAGGTTTTGACTCTTGAACGTTTTCACAGTGACAACACTGTAACCAGACAAGCGCTTCCTGCTACATTTACATCTTAAGGGAAATCCCTGTTTCTATCTCAATAAATAAACACTATGTACTTAAAGAGTAGCCATTCTTTATACTTAATTAGCTATTCGGAGGTTTTGATTCTAGAGAATTCCCATCAAGCTTCCCGTCTTTACCAATGGGGTATCATTTGAGAACTCCCAGGGCTCTGTAACCAGCTCCGATCAGTACTTCCGACTACATTTAAAGTGGGAAATTCGAAATTCAAACTATTCAGCATACTCAGTTACCGAGCAGACCTAGATGAGGGGATATCAGAGGTTTTATCCCGAAGATTCCCGGGGTGAGGGGCCTCATACTGACCGACAATACGGTCAGCGAACTTAACCCACTCACACCTTACACCGCCTGCAGCCCGAAATGTCATTTTTTAACCCGTGAAACTTTTCATAAATTTGCTACTTTAAATTTAAAAATTTGCAAACACTATTCCCGTCTTTAGAATCACCGACATAAATGTCTCTTGTGTACTGAAATTGTCTCTGGCGTATTGAGAGAGAGAGAGAGAGAGAGAGAGAGAGAGAGAGAGAGAGAGAGAGAGAGAGAGAGAGAGAGAGAGAGAGACAGACAGACAGAAGGAATGGACTCACTTGACTGTTATTATATTATTTGGGCTTTTTTCTAGTTAAATATTATTATTGAAATCTAAACACATCATACACTTCAAACCATGGAAGGGATCTGAAGTCTTGTTATGAAAATGCCGCGCGAAAAAGGCACTCAACCCAAACTGTTATACATTTTCCTATTGGTTAAAAGGTGGTACTAGACTCTAAGCTTTTACATGATTGGTTACTTTTTAAAACGCCCAGAATTCTCTCTCTCTCTCTCTCTCTCTCTCTCTCTCTCTCTCTCTCTCTCTCTCTCTCTCTCTCTCCTTTGTCTCGAAAAAAAATGGAAAAATGGTTATCACAATGATAAATTTTTATAACCTATTAATTAACAAATCCTAAAAATATTAAATTCTGTTTATTACATAGCATTTTTAACACACACACACACACACACACACACACACACATATATATATATATATATATTATATATATATATATATATATATATACCGGGTGTGCCATAAAAAAGGGTACATTTTAAAAAAAGCTATAAAATCAACATTTGTCATATAATTTTAATAAAACTTCTACACAATAAAACATATGTATTTTCTATATGCAAACAAGTTTTCAGACTAAAATATTAAATAATTCAAATTCTATCAACATTTAACGAGAGAGTATGATTTTTCTACTTAACACGCAAAAATTATTAAACCTTTTTAATATTTTTTTTATAAAAATAATTTTTAACGTAAAATTTTCCTGAAATTATTAAAAAAATTGTTCGAAATGCTTTCCTTCCATTTCAGTAACTTTTTTTGATTCTTGGCCGGAATATGGGAGAATTTAGCAGAGCGAGTCTACAGGACTAGGATAAAAGATGTCGCTCATTTACGCGAGATCATCATTCAAAAATGGGAAGAGCTTCCACAGGAACAAGTAAATCGAGCCATAGATGAATTCCGGTCAAGAATAAAAAAAGTTATTGAAATGGAAGGAAAGCATTTCGAACAATTTTTTTAATAATTTCAGGAAAATTTTACGTTAAAAATTATTTTTATAAAAAAATATTAAAAAGTTTTAATAATTTTTGCGTGTTAAGTAGAAAAATCATACTCTCTCGTTAAATGTTGATAGAATTTGAATTATTTAATATTTTAGTCTGAAAACTTGTTTGCTTATAGATAAATACATATGTTTTATTGTGTAGAAGTTTTATTAAAGTTAAATAACAAATGTTGATTTTATAGCCTTTTTAAAATGTACCCTCTTTTTATGGCACCCCCGTTATATATATATATATATGCAATAAAATCACAGATCAACACGTGATCATTTTAATAAGCAAAGAATCACAGGGAAAAGGAAAAGGAAACACGAAGTCCGAGCGCTTTCGTGATATATTCACATCTTCAGGGACAAGAAAGAAATATTTCTTTCTTGTCCCTGAAGATGTGAATATATCACGAAAGCGCTCGGACTTCGTGTTTCCTTTTTCCCTGCGGTTCTTTGCTTTATATTTATATATATATATATAATTAATCAGAATTCCTTTATAATGAGATTAACAGTATGCATATATGAAAGAATCATATGCCTGCGATAAAAGATTTCTGATTCACCCCATACATATATCCTTTGAAATGGCAGTCTCTCGCAACCCATAACATTATCTATGTATATGATCATACATTATATTACTCAGTTCCAGATTGAAAAGATATATCGTGATAAGAACCTATACATAATCTATTCCTTCTTCCTTGATATGATATCATCTCAAGTTCTATTGTTGACTTCATATCTCCAAATTCCGTTCTTGAGTGTTTGAGCAATATTAATCTTCGTTTGCGGATAATATATATATATTATTATAACTCAAGCGTATTGAACATAGTAATAATAATCACGCATTTCATTTGGTTTACACGAGTTTGTTTTCGTTTACCCTCTAATATCGTTTTCTACAATAGAATAATGAGCTTTATTAAGCTTGAATTTCGTTTTCAGTTTTTAAATTTGAGTTTAAAAAGTCTACGGTGTTTACCCCGAGTATTTACATATACTGTATATACACCGGGTGATCCATTTAAAACCGTACCCAAATTAAAAAATGTTTTTAATTTGGGTACGGTTTTAAATAAATCACCCTGTGCTACAGTATATCCCATTAGTACCCAGAGGTCTTTTCCGAGACAATAAAATTGTCTGGCGTTAGCTAAAACAAAATCAGTAAAGTGAGGCTGGGCACTAATGGGATATAGTAAGATATTAGATCCGGGCTTAAGATATCTAATCAACGTGACATAATATTGACAAGTTATTGTGGGTTAGATTAATTTAGTTTAAGCTCGCGTAGATTAGGTTACGCTAGGTTAGGTTTGATTAAGTAGGTTTTGTAGAGTGTCGTTGTTACGTCTCGTCGATCAAATGGGTATAGGTTCATTAGACCCGGTTATACCTGGTTTAGTTTTCGCCGAATTGTTCATTCTGACGAACGTCAAGCTTTTGGCCCCGCAGTGGACCTACAGCTTAACCTGGAATCCGAACCACGACCGAGCGAGTCCAACCCTACCGATCAGCAGCCAAGCCACTAAATTGCTCAGGTAAGTAATTAAAGTGATTAAAAGGTATGTGTAACTCAGTGTATCTCGGCTTTTGTAAAGGACTACGTAGTTACTGTTACTCGAAGAGATTTTTAAGATAAAACAAGGGTATACTATTTTCTCACTTTTAGATTATAAAGTACGAACCACACCGAAATGAATCTTTTATATACGTGTTGGTTATGAAGTGCACTAACCACACACACACACACACAACACACACATTACGATGACCCTTTTTGGTGATAATAACTACAGTGTAAAGTGAAAAAACACATATTAATACATATTTTATGACACACACACACACACACACACACACACACACACACACACATTACGATGACCCTTTTTGGTGATAATACCTACAGTGTAAAGTGAAAAAACACATATTAATACATATTTTATGACACACACACACACACACACACACACACAACACACACACATTACGATGACCCTTTTTGGTGATAATAACTACAGTGTAAAGTGAAAAAACACATATTAATACATATTTTATGATACACACACACACACACACACACACACACACATAACGATGACCCTTTTTTGTGATAACTACAATGTAAAGTGAAAAAACACATATTAATACATATTTTATGATACATATTTTGAATATTAATAAATATTTAAAATAAACATTAATTCCAACATTGTGTAAACGAGTATGGATGTAATGTATATCTTGTGTTCTTTCTCAATAAAGATTATTATTATTATTATTTGTACATATTTTAAACTACTTTTACCCTTTTTCTCTATTTATCTAACTATCTATCTCTATATCTATTTATCTATCTATCTATTTAGCTCCTTTTAAAGTAAAGTCCTCCTCGTACCGGTAAGTATAACCCTCAGGTATATATTTACAAATTCCTCATTTTATTATTTATCTTGCATTCTTTGAGATATTTATACTGGTGCAAAATTTACCAAAGAATTTTGTTTTCTTCCGTAAACGTTGGAATTTTTAGTGTGAGTTTAATCTCTTTCTTGGAAAGCATCTAAAGAGGACATCCACAGAGAGAGAGAGAGAGAGAGAGAGAGAGAGTATTCAATTAGAGTGTAGAATTGGCGTTCTGGTGTCCTCTTGAATACGCTGGAGGATAATCGTTTTTTGTTTTGTTTTCAGGAGAAATGGGAATAAAAGGAGAGGAAAAATATTAATTCCAAAATAATTAAAATTAGTGCGTTTTTTAAATATATATATATATATATATATATATATATATATATATATATATATATATATATATATATATATATAGGGTGTCCCAAAATGTGTCCCTATTTTTATTTGCCCGTTATTTTATAAAAGATGTATATTTTATTATTGGGGTTTCTTCTTCAGAAAGGTAAGAGATTGGGGTTTTTATTCCGCATATACCTACTTGCGTATACAGTACCTATACGAAACAATATGGCTGAACTTCCAAACAATGATGCCGCGTTCGCAGCTGGAACAGAAAATCAAGATCGTTGAATGGTTTTATATGACAAATTCTGTGACGCAGGTGCTGAGGAACTTTTGCAGAGATTCATCCGATAGAAAGATAATATCACGAATTGTTAGAAAATTTCAAACAAAAGTAAATGTAAGCAATCAACATGGGGGTAATAGTGGTAGGCGACGATCCACGAGAAATGTGCAACACGTAAATATGGTTCATGAAATTGCGCGCAATCTGAAGAAGTGAATTCGCCGTTTGTCAGCGGATGGAGGTATTTTACGAACATCTGTGCATCGTGTACTTTCTACTGAATTAAACCTTTTTCTCAACAGAATTCATTCACAAGCTTCACTGACTAATGTTTAAAAGCAAAAACGAATGGAACTCGCAACATGGATGTCAGCAAAGCTAGAAGAGCCTGAGTTTTTGAAACGCATCCCCTTCACTGACGAGTGTTATGCACATCTGTCTATGGAGAATAATAAGCAAAACTTTCGTTACTGGGGAAGTTATGCTGACGGTCCAATAGAGCTTCCACATTCAACATCGTCGTTGTTTGTTGGGTTACATAAAAGAGAGAATCTCCTCTACCAAGCCAAAGATACCTGAAACCTAAAGATCAAAGTCTATGAAGTAGTGAACAACGTCCCAGCTGAGCAATTTCCAAAAATTATATAAAACATTTGTGTAAGGCTGAATATTGTATTAGAAAATAGTGGCGATTACAGTGAACGTGTTCTTCAATTAAGGTTAATAAACTCCAATGTTTTACGTACCTTTTGTCTTTGTGTTTAGATCCCTTTATTTTATCTTAGAATATTTATTTAGAAATACGTAGGACATTTTTTGTTGATACCTGGTGTGTGTGTGTGTGTGTGTGTGTGTGTATATATATATATATCTATCTTGTCGGTGCGTAAGTACGAGTAGAATGAATACTAAGAGAGATTTAATTAACTTTTGGTACTCTCGTTTTTGTCGAATATTCGCGATGGAGTATTAGCGATTTCCGACGATAATTTAGAAGCGAATGCGATTTACGGATTCCTGAATGTTGATTGAGGAATGAAATAAACAAATCGTCAGCCGTTAACGAGTATAATTTAAATGCCAATAGTTTGATCGCTCCAAGCAGTTATTAAAAGTTAAGGATTAATATTGGAATTAATATTGGAATAAAGTTAATAAGCGAATAATGGCATGAAATCAATAGTCACTTAAAATAATAAGTTCCTTAACGCAGACGAATTATTTCTAAGTCAATGAAAATTATTCGTAGAGACCCTGCCTTTCCTACAGGTGACTCTTTAACTCAAATATCTCAAACACAAACAGAGACCTTGCCTTTTTCTCTACAAGTGACTCTGTACGTAACTCAGTACCCAATTAATCTATACCGAACCAGCGAGCCTAAGCTGAATTCCGGAAACCCAAATAACGCACCGAAGAAATCTTTCAAGTCAGAGGAAATATGGCTTTCCAGGCCTTTAAATATGGGATTTTTACTCCGCTCCACGATCTGGTTTATTCTAGTTTATTCTAGTTTATTCTAGTTGGCGTGGGAAGGTTTCTATTAAAAAAATCGTCTTCCGCGATCGAGAGACTCGATATTGAAAACAGGAATTATCAGTTGAAAATGACAACCATGGAATTCATAACTGGCAATTTGGTATTCTATGGGCAAGTGAAAAATGGGCATTATCTATAATCCTCTCTCAAAAGAATCTTAATTAATTTAATTAGAAAAATTTAGTTTTAGTTAACAACTGAACGCGACAACCTGGAGCCTTATAATTAGCGTCTTTATCATATTTCTTCTCATTCCATGACATATTCTATAACATACATTTCTAATGTCAGTTTTGCATATTTCAGGAAAGAAAATACCCTGATGGCTCAGTATACCAATCAAGAAAAAGTGGAACTGATATTGCTACATGTTTCCGGAAAAAGCCAGAGAGGCATTCCAGTTATTTCACAAACCTGCCTCCCTCTGACTTTTCCGGAAACATGTAGTAATACCAGTTCCACTTTCTCTTGATTGGTATACTGAGCCATCAGGGTATTTTCTTTCCTGAAATATGTAAAAACTGACATCAGAAAGATGTTTGTTTCACTTTAAAAATATAATGTCTATTTTCCCTATGAGTCCAAAGTTCTGGGACACCCTGTATATATATATATATATATATATATATATATATATATATATATATATATATATATATACATATATAATATATATCGTTAAAGGGAATCCATATAACTAGGGATACTTTCGTTAGTTTTAACGAAAATATCACGACTTAACCTTACGTGAAATCCCTGAACATTTTAGGGATTTCATGAAATCCCTAGTTACGCAGATTCCCTGTAACATATATATATATATATAATATATATATATATATATATATATATGCCTAAATCCCTAATTAGCAACAATAGTAAACCACCTTTTTACCAGTTAGGTTGAACTTCGTAAATGAAGCGAATATTCCTGTACGACCTACTTTTTGAGGTTAGGTTACACTATATTAGGTTAGTAACTCAGGTTAACCTAACCTAAAACAGATTAGAAGGTGTGTAAGGGTTGAGGTGGCATAAAGAACGACTTACTTGATTCCGAGTTTTTAGAATTAAAATCGTAACGCGGTTGAAATTCGAAAAAATAATCATTGTATACGGTAGAAAAAAAAGCTCTCTCTCCACTTTCTTATAGAACACTCCTACTTTAACACGAGCGAAAGTGATTAAAAATTTGAGAATATAACATATATAATAACCTATTTGACCGACAGGATAAAAAACTGTGATGGACGAAAATTCACACAAATGTTCGACCAACTTGGGCATTTACGTCTCTCTCTCTCTCTCTCTCTCTCTCTCTATATATATATATATATATATATATATGTGTGTGTGTGTTTCATAAATGGCAGGGTGTATTCTTAAGACAAAAGTAAAGAAGAAAGACCATTTAAACATAGGTCAAGAAACCCGTAGGTTTCGAGCTATAGCAAACGGAGAAAAATGAAACTCCGAAAGTTTTTTTACATTTTATACAAATACACAGTGTGATACATTTGCTTCATTAAAGTAAATATTCGAAATTCGTTTTCTATTTCTTCAATGTATGCCTCAACACGTCGCAAAATAGGATAGAGGAGAGATAGTTAAAGGGGGAAAATGAGTGGGTATGAACAAGTGAGGGTGCTATCGCAGTAGCCGCAGCGACTGACTGGAGATTCGTATGAATTTAATTTTTCTGTCGCGTGCTATAGCTCGAAACCTACGGGTTTCTCGACCTATGTTTATATGGTCTCTTTTCTTTACCTTTGTCTCAAGAATACACCCTGTGATTTATGCATCACCTTATATATATATGGTGGTGTAGTGATTAACGTCGCTGACTACGAATCCATCGGGGCCCCGGGTTCGAGACCCAACGGCAGCCGGCTCGCAGCAAAACCCAGCTGTTCATCCTTCCACACAATAAAGAAAGTGGTTGGTAGATAAATGGGTACCCTAGGTGGTCTAGTGGTTAAGACGCTGGGCTGCTGATGGGGCGTGGTTCGAATTCCACGTTAAACTGTAGGTCTAAGGTGGAGTGAAAAGCGTGACCTTCGTCAGAATGAACAATTCGGGCGGAAGCTAACCAAAGGTGTGTGTGTGTGTGTGTATATATATATATTATATATATATATATATATATAATATATATAGAGAGAGAGAGAGAGAGAGAGAGGAGAGAGAGAGAGAGAGAGAGATATATATATATATATATATATATATATATATATATATATATATATATATATATCTTTGCAGTTAACATGCAAAAACATGACACATATTGAATGAGTGAAATTACTCAACATCACAAAAATAAATTGTATATTCTTCAGTGTTCACTTTCTGTAAAAAAAAATATTTCCATTCATACAAATGTTTGTGCCACTATCATACTCACCATTTTCTGTATTGTTCTCTCTATCCAGCATTTCGCTACACAAGCCACGAATATTGATTACCACATCAGATCGCAAAAATGGATTATTTGCAAGCGCAAAACGAGTGAGGAGAAAAAAAGTTCACTGCACTTAAAATTCAATTAAGCATTCAAGAACGGGTTTCATATTTATGTGAAATGATAGTACTCAGTGGGGAGGACCACGAATTGGAACAGTGTTCAGGCTAGACGAATGATACGGCCCATTACGCTAACTCCTGGATTATTGTTACCAACACCATCGCATCGGGATATGAACCACCGACTGCTACGGATGCTGGTTACGTGAAAACATTTAATGTTCATTCATAACACTTTCATGTTGTTGCAGTTATACAACAATGTATTAAAACTTTAGCGCTTTAAAAGTATCACGACCCCAACTTCGGGCACCATTTTCATTGTCATGTTAGAAATGTCACTGAAGATAAATTATCTATAGTATAGTTTTACTAATTAAAATTACATTAGTATATTTAGACAAGATGACTATAAATAATCCTTTGAACCCTCTATTATCATTTTTCATTAACGTTTTTCCATTAGACCAAATACTAAAACGACCATTCTTAGTGCGCGTGAAAATTGGTCGGTTGGTTGTTTCGTTTTACGTCTTTCGTCCACCAGAGGGCGCTGAGACGAGAGAAGCAACTCCACCAACCGGGAAAAATAAGGACCCTGTACAATGAGGAGAACTGAGTCGAACAAATGTACATTACTTGCAGCGGGATCGTCATTTCACACCCCACCTCATTTCTCAGACTGGCTTGGGACAGTGAAGCTTGAAAATTATATACGAGTGACTCGTTATTTATTCAACCACAGAACTTACATTGTTCAACCGCGGTTTCTAAGCCTTACTTAACCCGTTCGCAGACGTAAACAAGTTTACAGTTCTTGTAGTTAATCGAATAATAAAGTGCTATATTCGGACATGTTTAAATTGAATTTAATACCATCAAAACACGGACATTCTTTACTAGATAAGTTAACTGAAACAAACTAGACAACAATAAAAATAAAGCCTATTCCTAATTACTAAAAATTTGGGAGCAGGTGTAGTTTACGTCCCCCTGACGCAAAAGGGGACACAAACTACACTAGGTCAAAGTTGGGGAAGGTAAACTACACATGGATCTTTTGGAGACATTTTTTAAATGAATCCATCAAATAAAACGTTAAAACTAACGAAAATATTACGACTTAACCTAACCAATCGTCAATTTATTTATTTATTTATTTATATATATATATGATGATTGGGGTTGATTGGGGTTGTTTAACCTCCTTCGCAACATCTAAGGTCATATGACGGAGGGGACCGAC
Source organism: Bathynomus jamesi (assembly GCA_023014485.1). Taxonomy (NCBI): domain Eukaryota; kingdom Metazoa; phylum Arthropoda; class Malacostraca; order Isopoda; family Cirolanidae; genus Bathynomus; species Bathynomus jamesi. The sequence continues at coordinate 19,191 of JAJOZX010011807.1, read as the reverse complement.
AGCTTTACGTGGGATCCGAACCACGGGTCGCTATATAATCTGGACGCGGAGGACGGTCTCCCATCCAACTACTACCCAGACCCAATGTCGCTTACTTCGCTGATCAACGGGAAGTGGTATTACGACATTGGCTACGACGTAACCTATATATATATATATATATATATATATGGTGCTACTGTAGTATGCGGTCTACCTACGATTCGGCGGTCTACCTTTTAATTATAGCTTCTTATCTTGTTACTAATTGTTTGTTTACATCCCATTGTCAATCGCCCTTGACGATTGGTTAGGTTTAGTCATGATATTTTCGTTAGTTTTAACGAAAATATCATGATTAAACCTAACCAATCGTAGGTAGACCGCATACTACAGTAGCACATATATATATATATATATATATATATATATATATATATATAGTTAGTTAGTTAGTTTTAACGTTTTATTTGATTAGGTATACGCGGACAAAGTTGGGGAACGCACACTACACTAGGATAATGTAGGGGAACGTAAACTACACTAGGCACCACAGGGGGACGTAAACTACACTTGCTCCAAAATTTGGGATCACCTGAAGATCATGGCCATCAGCCTTCGTTAGTTAGCCTTATAAGGTTAACTAACTAAACTATCACGACTTAACCTAACCAATCTTTAGGTCAATTGTGCGCCCTTGACGATTGGTTAGGTTAAGTCATGATATTTTCGTTAGTTTACTGTCAAAACAAAAGAAAATATCACGACTTAACCTAACCAATCGTCATGAGCGTACAGTTGACCTAAACCTTTCAGAGATTTTGGAATCTTAAAGCGTATATGATATTCTGTAAACTAAAATGTATAACTGCCTCACTATTTGTTTCTCTAAAACATGAACGTTATTTTTTAAATCCTCGATTAAAACTGGACAATAAAAAACAAGTAATGTTAAAAAATATTACAGGTCGTCAAACCGAAAAGATCCAAATTAACAAAAATAATACAACTTACAAGATCATTTGCCCGGTTAGGTCAACTGTATGTCCGGTTAGGTCAACTGTATGCCCTTGACAATTGGTTAGGTTTCGTGTTATTTTCGTTAAAACTAACGAAAATAACACAACTTAACCTAACCAATTGTCAAGGGCATACAGTTGACCTAACCGGGCAAATAATCTTGCGCGAGATGACCAAGGTGGAATTTCAGCCATTTTGCGTAATGGCTTAAGATTTTAGTCATTTCGCGAAATGATCAAGTGAAACAGCCATCTCGCGAAATGACTGAAAGTTTCAGCCATTACGCGAAATGACTGGTTACACACTTTGACTGTAACATATATATATATAATATATATATATATATATATATCAGTGGCGTGCGGTCCATGGAAGCAAGGGAAGCAATGCTTCCCTATTCAAAGAAAGAAGAAAATGCTGTATTATACTTTAAAGTTTAAAACAGTTCAATATGTGTTAATAATTTGTACAAAATCATTTTATTATACTATTTATGCATTTGATTGGTAATCAGGTGGATACATAGTATATACATTGGTTGCCGTTCGTGCAAGAACCTTTAAGAAAGCCGACGCAAAAAATCTCGAGTTGGACAACAATTGACGAAATGCATCCTTTTTCCCAATGACTTTCGCTTGTTTTTTTACTGTTACAAATTGTTTCTTTCCATTCTAAAAACTCATTTAATGTTTAATAATGTAGTATTTATTGAATACAACAAGTTTCATATATAGTTTTTCTACTAAAAAATTCCATGGCCATGTTAAGCGAAAAGAATATATTTTATCGTTATTTTATCCTTCCCTATGTCAAAAAGGAAGCAATTTAGATTTCGCTGTCCAGATCTTATAGTTAATTTTCTTGAAATATCTGGCAACTTTACGTGCTGTCTGCTGTCATTCTCTCATTTAAAGCGAATACATAACTACGCTAGAAATGCGCAAGGAGAAGAAAGGCTTGCAAGTTTAGCTTTAATCTCAATTGAGAAAAGCTTCTTAAGGATATGAAAACCGATGCCTTTTACGAAGAAATAATAGATATATTTAATAAAAAGAAAGAAGAATAGAATTAACCTATAAGTAAAGTAAGTAGATGATTATATGTGTTTTGTTTTTTATTATATACGAGTATTTTAAAGTTTTATTTTTATTTTATATAATCTTTGTTGTTTTTGCTTGAATTGCCAGCTTCCTAAGGACCTCAGAAACGTAACGGGGTCAAAGTTGAAGTCTTCAAGAAAAGACTGGATGCCTGGCTCAGGACAGTACCAGATGAGCCGGGCGTGCCTGGCTATGTACGGTGGAGAGCGCAAGAAAGCAACTCGCTCCTCCACCAGGCCAGACCTAGAGGCGGGGCCACCAGCTTGACCTCCGTGTGAAGAGAGACCAACGCACGAAACAACATAAGGTTCATAAAGTAAGGTGTGTGTGTATATATATATATATATATATATATATGAAAATTATTTCCTTCAGTTAAATGATCAAGTCCCCTCCATTAAGTTTACTTTAGAAGTGGAACAAGACAATTCAATCCCATTTTTGGATGTGCGTGTACATAGGGAAAGCCCAGGTTTTAAGTTTAGTATCTATCGGAAAACAACAAACAATTTGTCCTACGTACACTTTTACTCGGGACATGACACCCCCACTAAGAAGGCCATTTTTTCATCAATGTTTCTCCGCGCCCTTAGGATCGCCAGTCCGGAATACATCGATGCCGAATTGGAAAAAATCAACGGTATTGGAAGTGATTTGTGTTATCCATCTGCGTTTATGGAATCTTGTCTCAACAAGGCAAAACGAACTTTCTATCGTGTCAATAATAACACTCGTACTTTGTCAAAAATATTTTAGTACTTCCATTTTTCCCGGGCTTTTTAGGCATTGCTAATGTACTTAAACTTTTGGATATTAATGTAGTATTTTCATATAACAATATTGTGAAAAATATCATAGTAAAAAATAGCCCTACCAATAATTCAGGCATTATATATAAAATTGGTTGTAAACAATGTGATTCCTTTTACATAGGTCAGACGGGAAAGGATTTGCACACACGTATAAAGCAGCATCAATATTCCGTTAGAACAGGACAGTTGTCCAGTGCCCTTTTTGTCCATTTGTCAGAGTTAGCCCACTGTATTGATTGGAATAATGCTTCAGTTTTATTCCATTCTAGCAACATTGTTAATAGAAATATTCTTGAGTCTGCCATTATCCAACTTTCAAATAACTTCAACATAAGCAAAGGTCTTTTTCAACTCGATCCTGTTATTTTGAATTCCTTCCAAACAGATTTAGATAAGAAGGGTAGAACACTAAATCTTTGGTAAACTTGTCTGCTACTTTATTAACTTTTAATTTGCATTTTATTTTTATATATATCGAAACCTGACCATAGGCAGAGTGTTAAAACCCGGGCAGTTTTCCAATATAAATTTGTATTTTTATAATCCATTTGATCTTGTGCTAAAAATCGATATTATTCCTTACAAATCTGTACGCCTCACTGATAATCCTTTAATTTTTTATTTTTTATTTTTTTTTACTTCTCTGTTTATTGCATATATATATATATATATATATATATATATATATATATATATATATATGTGTGTGTGTGTATATGTATATATGGATATGTATGTGTATATATATATATATAGTGTGTATGTATGTATGTATGTATGTTATTTTTTTATTTTTTTTTTCTTTCTGTAACCTATATATAGGCTGTTACCCTTTTATGTACTTCAGTGTTCCTGAGGATGTCATTAGACGAAAGCGCTTGAGCACCATTTTGTGTTTCCTTTCCTTCGTGGTTTTATTCATCATATATATATATATATTATATATATATATATGTATATATATATATTTTATATATATATATAATTAACGAGTAAAAATCTAACCTGATTTCTATCACTCAAATTTTGGGAAAAAACAAACCCGAAGCTCATATGCCCTAATAATAAGTATTCCACAAGAACTGCAGTTGGAAGGGGCTTCCTGTGAAATCACTTAATAATGAAGCTTAACCTAGCTTAACCTAATCTAACCCAGCGTAACGTAACCTAATAAAGACTAACATATATTTCTCAGACAGTATATATATATAGACTATATATATGTTTCAAGCTTTTTTAATATAAACTTTTTAATATTCCATTACCAAAGTGTCACCTACCTCACAAGTAATTACCCGACTACATCCACAAATTGTCACGTATACTCGATTTCAGTTATTCTCACTTGACTTTCGCACGCTTCAAAACCCACGCACATTATTAATATATATACTGTATATATATATATATATATATATATATATATATATATATATATATATATATATATATATATATATATATGGTGTCCCGTAAGTCTGGAACCATAGGGCAAAATGATAAAAACGGCAATAAAAACGCCGAAGAGACTTTTGGGGACTGTTTTTTTTAAATGAGCGAGGATGGTAGCGGCTGTGTCATCGTCGGTGTATGTCCAAGGAGGGCCACTGCGTGGTTTACCTCCTATGGATCCCGTTTCCCTGAACTTTGCTACAAGTTTGCCGACACAGCTGTGTGTAATCGGCGCGCGGTCCGGATGCAATCTGTTAAATTCCTCAGCGACCTCGCTCTGACTCCGATTTCCTACGAGCAGAATTACCTGGATGCGTTCTTCCTTATTCAAAGACATCATGGGCACTTGTATAAACGGAAAAACATGATTTACTTATTTTACCCTATGGTTCCAGACTTATGGGACACCCTGTGTGTGTGTGTGTGTGTGTGTGTGTGTGTGTGTGTGTGTGTATATATCCTATTTCGTAGAAACGCCTCTTTTGCCGATATACCGTAACATTACAGTTAGTTCGAGATGAACGTGCGTTTTGAAACATAAAAGCAATCATTAAGAGAAAGCAGATACAATTTTTATTTAATATTTGCTCGTGAAACATCATAAAAACGCTTTTCAGTTTGTACAAACCGATGTGCCTTTATAGTTTTGGTAAATGTAAATAAAAGCAAGCTTCGCGCAGTTTGTTTACGGTTTACTCGTAAAATTATTATGGTTTGTTAATTAATGTATAGATTTTATAACAGTTTTAATTGTCAACTAATTAATTTTGTTCTTGTTATTAATTCGTCTTTGGTTGCTCACGCGGGGAATTGGAGGGAGAGGTTTCCTTTTTGTACGGTTAAATTTCCGTTTTCCCCAGACTGGAAATGGATATTGATACGAAGGGATTTATTTATAAAATTTCAAGATATACTCGTATAAGTTGCATCCTACCAATGACAGAGAGAGAGAGAGAGAAGAGAGAGAGAGAGAGAGAGAGAAACTAATAAAGAAGAAAGTATTAAAGGACAAAGGGAGCAGAACCCTTTACGGTCACATAATATCCATTCCCCACCTTTAGCAGACCTTATAACACCATTTCAATTATTATGCTTGAACAGTCTTTCCCGACCATTAAGGCAATATATCTCTCGCTTCGTATTGTAATATTACATATAACCATCGTGCAGACATCTCCTAACAGTATTCTTCAGGCAATGCAAATCCTTTTGTCGCCAAAATGTACTATAATCCCATTATTTTACGCGCATTTAAAGTTAATTATAGGCTTTGGTCGTATTTGCACCAATTCCGCGAAGTTGGTGCCGCGGACAGAAAAGCGCTCTTGATAAAAAAAACAACAACGCTGAATACCAAAACTTTTGTTTTACATTTATGGACCTCATTGCCTCATTCTAGAGTAAATAGTACACAACAGAAATTAAGGGCTTGGCGTGATCTTTTTCAAATGTATTTACAAACATTTCGATTAGAGAAGGTTCTTCCATCCAACAACTAAATACAATTGATTCCGTTGCTTTTTCGATGATAAGGGAAGAGCTTCAATCCTGCTTCACAAAGACTATAGTAAAGATCGTCATACGTCACTGACTCGATCCAGATTTAGTCGTGACAAACAACAGAGTCAGATGATGATAAATAAAATGATGCGTTTAATAAGGTGATGAATTAATTAATAAGGTGTTGAGTTTAATAAGATGATGAGTTTGACAAATGATGAGCGTAATAAAGAGGTCAATGTAATAAAGTGATAATTTTAATAAGGTGATAAGTTAAATAAGGCAATGAGTGTAATAGGGTGGCGAGTTTAATAAGATAATGAGTTTAATAAGTGGGTGAACGTAATAAAGTCACGAGTTTAACAAAGTGATGAATGTAATAAGGGGTTGAATGTAAATTAGGGGATGAGATTAATAGGTGATGATTTTAACACTGTAATAATTTTAATATGGTGGTAAATTTAATAAATTATGATTTTTAATAAAGTGATGCGTTTAATAAGTGGTTATTGTAATAAAGTGATGCGTTTAATAAGTGGTTATTGTAATAAAGTGATGAGTTTAATCAGGTGGTCAGTCTACCAAAGTGGTAAAATGTAGTAAACTGCTGAATGCAATGAGGTGATGAGCGCAATAAGGTAATGACTTTAATAAAATGGTGAATGTAATAAAGTTACGAATGTGGTTTATTGTGAGTTTAGCGAGGTAGTGATTTTAATAAGGTTATGAGTTTAATGAGGTGACGAATGTAATAAGTTTAAAAATCACTTGGAACTACAATATTCATGAATTTGATTTGTAAATAAACTTACTTGTTGCAAAATTCGGGTTAACGTCCAATCCTGAGGGCTGACCTGGGCCCCTTCTTGGAGGGGGGATTCATCGGCGCCAACTGAAGCGGAGTTGGCACTCACCGAACACGCAACCAAAATCAAACAAATGATCTTTGGTAGTGGAGAGACACTATGACAAGACATTACTGAAAAAATACAGAAAAAATCAGGAATAAATAAAAAAAACGAATAAAGATGAGCTTAAATAGTAAAGAAATTGGGAAGGAAAATTAAATAAATCTTTATTTACAAACTTAAACATTACAAAAAAATGAGAGAGACAACTAAAGAAAAATGTTAGAACTGACTACTGCGTCAAATTAAAGAAAATTATCTTATATTAAATAAGAAAAAAAGAAAAAAAGAAAAGAAATTATTAAACAAACGTTTTATTTTATAATTTATTTTTATTAAATTAAAAATTTTAAAACAATTTTAAACGTAAAATAAAAATTAGAGAAAAATTAAAGAAAATGATTTTTGAAGAAGTGTCAAGAAAATTTATTAAGTGAAATTAGGCGAAAGAAAATATTAAAGTTAAGAAATAATTTAAAAATTAATTAAAGAAAATAATAACGAAATTAAATAAAAAAAAAATTAAAATAAAATATCAAAAAGTTTTAAGTAAATATTTGGTTTCGTGAAAGATAGACTTTCGACAAAATTAGGTATTACACAAGTCGACACGTTAACCCCTTCAATACGGTGACATCGTACGTCCGATTAGCGCCGCTCCAATATACGACGACATACGTGCGTATGTCCAAAACTTAAATATTTAAGTTTTGGACATACGCACAAAAGTCGTCGTATATTAGAACGCGCTAATCGGACATACGCACGTATGTCGCCGTACTGAAGGGGGTTAAATTATTAACCTTTTATCTCACCCCTCTTCCCATATGTTGAGTTAGTTTAGGCTAGATCGAGTTATTCTCGGTTAGGTTAAGCTGTAGAACAGTTATGTTAAAATGAGCGTAAAAAGATAGCAGCCTCGCTACATTTTCTGTAGTAACATCTTAGCGATAAGTTAGGTTAGGTTAGGTTAAATTAAATTAGTTTATTAAGGTATCGATAGAATGTCCCATTGACGAACTCTGTATAGATAAAAAAAATAGCGCGGTTGGACCGTATTAATTAATCGTCGACAACTGTCTAGCGGTGCCAATGTTTACCATAGTTCGGTTAAAGAAAACGGGAAAAAAAATGTTTTGAGGGAAACTATAAAATAAATATATATTTTTCTTAATATATATTTCGGAAATAAATAAATTGAATATAAAAAAAAAAGTAAAATAAAATACAAAACTATTTAATTTCTTCGTTTATTGATGTCTGGTCTATCATTTTTATTTGGTATAAACATTTCAAGATTATATTAATTTACGAATTCAATATTCCTCATTATCAAAATGTGTTCGTAGGTAAACAATCCTGTTAAGAGCAATTATTTTTTATATTTCATATTTGAGGATTCGCTTCAATGAAAATCAAGTACTAATTGTCTGCGCATCCAAGTGCCTAATATAATATACTGTATATAATGTCAATGACTGCGTTTCTCTCTCTCTCTCTCTCTCTCTCTCTCTCTCTATATATATAATATATATATATATATATATATATATATTTATTTATTTATTTATATATACACTGTACGTTACGATATGTGTTCTAGTTTAAAATTAATAAACAATTGAAAATTAATTTCTTTTCAGACACCCATAGTTAGTAAGTGCTTAGTAAATGATACCATTTTACTAAATATGTTTATGATAAATAAGTGGGAAGTTGCCGACTAACTGTTCTCTATTTATAATAATGACGATAGAACCGACGAACTTTGTGTTAATGGAAATTGTATTCAAACACTTTAGTTAACTCCAGTGAAGAGAAGTTTGGAATCACTTATTTGCGAATGAAGCGTAAATTTTGGGAAACTGCAATGGAGAAACTTTTCTCATATCGGTGTTATATCTACGTCATTAATTCAATTCAGTCCTTTATTTACGAATATACATAAAACGAGAGAATAAAATAAACGAGTAAATAGAATAAAAACGAATAAAATGTACACTTGAGAAGTAATGACACTTCAGTTACTGCGCCTATCTACGGACTTTCGCATCGAAGACCATTCCAAATTGGAGCAACGGGAGGACTTTTTAGCATTAAGTAGACATCTCGTCACAGACTTTACCCAATGATCTTTGTTAAGAAAATGTAATAGGTGTTGAGGTGTTGAGGTGTTGAAGTGTTGAGGATTTGACAGTGACAGCACCAGCATTTTTCTTAAAAGTAGTTTATAGGAAAATCGACCTTCGGTGTACAGTACATTTAATTGGATTTAATTTTTGTCGTATTTAAAAAAAAATATTAATTGATTGAAATTCATTCATATATTAATTAATAATTGTATAGATATAGAAATTTAATAAAATAGAACGACATTTTATTAAAAGCTCTCAGTCTTATTGTATATTGAGCGACACTATTTAAACTATTTCAATACACATGTAATGATTAGTGATGTAGGTCACATCCGCATCCGCATCCGCGGAACATCCGCACATTTTCTCGCATCCGCATCCGCACCCGCATCCGCACTTTGGACTGCGGATGTCGTGCGGATGTGGACCGTTGAGATAAAATGTCATTAATAAGCGGAAATTATCAAATTCTACTATATTAAGAGAACTAGTTCATTGTGGGCAAAAGTGATGCAAGCGACAAGACGAGAGGCTGTTCTTGTATGAAGTTACTCTCTTGCAACCTACTTAGATCCACGTTACAAAGCTAAGTTATTTTCACCTAGTACATTAGAACGAGTTAAATCATCACTTGGCAAAGCAGTTGAAGAGCTTCAATCTCTTGAATCTGTCGCTTCGCCACCCACCAAAAGAATAAAAGTTTCAGTGACAGAACCAACACCTTCAACAAGCAAATCTATCACAGAATCTGTCTCTCAGATTCTTGAGTCAAGCAGCAATGACGAGACCTACGCGATGTCAAAAGATGTAGTAAAAATGATCGAGAGCTATCACCAAGAAAAACGCCTGGCTGCATGTGACAATCCTATTAGTTGGTGGAAAAATACGCAGAATATCTATCCATACTTGAGTAAACTTGCAAGGAAACATTTAGCCTGTCCTCCAACAAACGTACCAAGCGAGAGATTATTTAGCAGTGCTGGATTAATTATGATGAAAAGAGAAACAGACTGGCAGCAGAAAAGGCAGAAAAATTAATGTTCCTTAAGCATAACCTTCCTATAATTAAGTTTGAACATTAAACGATGAACATCTTAGTTTACTTTATTTTAATTACTCATTTATAAATATGCCTAATAAAACTTTAAACTTAATATAAATAGTTATCAAGCTAATTAAAGATCTCTTTCTATAAGGGTGGAGGAGGAGGTTGGGGAAAGAGGTCGGTGGGGTGCATTTGAGTTGGGTTCACGTCCCGCATCCTGGTAACACAATTATGGTTTCTAATTGTGGCTGAAACTCAACAAAATATAACGAATTTATTTGCAGACGAATTCACTAATTGATTTCTATATTAGTTAGATGCTTGATATTATTTTATATGTTCAGAGAAAAGTACAGCAATTATTGTACAATTAATCAATTATACTACATTATAGCTACAGCTCTCTCTATATAATAACTTATTATATACGTTAAACACAACAAATCTCGAATATATCCTAAAAAATAACGAAAATGTAGACATCTGCATCCACATCCGCATCCGCGGATGTTGAAATCAAACATCCTCATCCGCATCCGCGGATGTGAAAAAAATGACATCCGCTACATCACTAGTAATGATAGAACCGTATTTTAATTTTTACCTGAAACATAATAACAACATAAATATATCAAAATGGATATATCGAAATTTACGCGAAATGACCCCTTTTCAACTCATACCGATTATACACCGCGCCGCCGCCGTAGGGTGGATCGATTTTACATTTTTTTCGATTTCCATATTATAATAGAGACAAAAACTTGCGCATGCATGAGAAAATAGCCTTTGCAAAATCTTAGCTTAATAGGTAATCATCTTCTGCCCCCGGCAGAGCGATGAAAATCATATTTTAGTAGTCAAAAACGTATTTTTCTTATAATTTTTAAAATATTTCAATATGCATCAAAAGTATTCCTAATAACTATAAAGTCGATGAAAAAGACCTCATATGATCGTTTTTCCAAGCGCGTTGTCCTACGTTAATATCTTTTGCCCCCGGCAACAACGTCAAATGTTGAAAAATAGGTAATTTATATACATATTTCAGATTGGCTCTTTGTCTTAAATAATGCATTTATATATTTCCCATAGCATTTATATCGTTGCTTAGGCATGAAATAACACACACGCAAAATTTTATGACTCTAGGCTAGGGTTTAAAGGTCATCTCTGGTGAGTGCTGCCAGCAGCAGCTGCCACTGACGCGCCAGTACGCACTGCGCAGTTCCCTCAGTTGCCTTTTGACAGCGTCGAAGGTAGGTGTGTATTTGCAGCTGGCTCCTCGAGTCCTCAGTGTGTGTGTGTGTGTGTGTGTGTGTGTGGTGGCTCCTCACTCAGAGTCCTCAGTGTGCTCAATCTCTCTGCTCATATCCTTGCTTGTTTTTCTCATAACTCTGTTTTTTCGATTTTATTGCGTAACAGAACAATACATTATTCTTTAATCTTTACAGGATGGCTACCGCTACAACTAGAAGATCGGTTACGTGTCCAATATTTGGTGCTGGGAAAGATTTGAATTTGCGATGTTTTCCCACATGTGAAGATGTGATGCAATACTACCATCATGTGAGAACTGAGTTGAGATCATTAAAGAAGGAACCTCCATTCAAAGACATCGCCGCTGTGGTCACGGAGAGACTGGAATACTTGTGGAAATTAGCTTCCATTCCAACAGTTTCGACAGCACGGATAAATCAAATGTTGAAAAGTTATCGTGATAAAATGGCTAACATCATCAAATCACTGAACGCGAAAAAGAAGAACGAATCGTTACAGAAAAATCTTGAAGCCTTCAAGAAATCAACTAAGACCACCTATTTGACATATCGGCTTGTAAATGTCCTGATTTGACAAAATGCAGCTGCCCTCGTGAACGACGAGTACCACTGAAAGAGCAACAGTTTTTACTCGACCAAAGAAGTGATCGCAAAATGGCAATAGGAACTTTGGATGTTGAAACAACAAATAAAAAACGAGATGACTCTTGCAAGAAGATTGGCGATATTGAAACAAGAAGGAATAGCAGAACATCAAGAGCCGTCGACTAGTAAACGACAAGAAACTTCTCAAGAACAACCTTCTTCGTCAGCCTCTAGTGAAACCGAGGATACATCTATAGAATCATCGTCATCGTATGAACTAACACCGAGAGATAAACATGACATGAAGGAAAAAACACGAATGAAACTTCAGGTACTTGCTGAAGCTTGTGATCGTACGGGCGTCTCAGACAGAGCTCCTTCATTTATTGCTTCTTCGTTGTTAGAGGATGTTGGCTGGATACGAGAAGATGATGTCAGTTCAGTGATTGATCGAAATAAGATAAGAAGAGCCAGAAAAGAGTTCGTTCTGAGCATCAGCAAGATGACAAGATCACGCTACCATTACAGGGCATTTTCTTTGACGGACGTAAAGATAAAACAATGACACAAGAAGAAATAGACAATGTGAAGTATAGAAGGACTGTGGTAGAAGAGCATATAGTTTTAGTTCAAGAACCAGAATCCCAGTACATGGGCATTTCACTCCTGCATCAGGTTCTGCCACTGCAATAACATCAGGTATCATCAACTTCTAGAGACTAACAATATTAGCACGGACGACATTGTGGCTATCGGCTGTGATGGTACCGCAGTGAACACGGGTCGAAAGGGTGGAGCCATTCGTATGATTGAAATGAAACTACAAAGGCCAGTTCAGTGGATCATATGCCTATTACACGGTAATGAATTATCACTGCGACACCTCATTCAAGACTTGGACGGCAAAACAACTGGGCCAATGGGCTTTACTGGACCAGTTGGAAAACAACTGAACGACTGCGAAAAACTTCCAATTACAGAATTCGATGCCATTCCATCTTCCGACATTGACATAGATGATGCCGAGTTGAGCACTGACCAAAAATATTTGTTAGGCATCTACAGAGCAGTGTCGAGCGGTAGCTGCTCTTCAGCTCTCGCGGCTCGAAATCCAGATAAGATGGCGCATTCCAGGTGGCTGACAACAGCAAATAGATTTCTGCGCCTCTATGTTTCAACCAGTGAACCCTCCAGCACCTTCAACGAAATTGTGCGATTCATTATGACAGTTTACGCACCAATTTGGTTTAAGATAAAGAAAAACTCCAGTTTCACTGAGGGCGCAAAACATTTTTCGAAATGATGCGTCTCTCTCAGACCATGCCTCAAAGATCTAAGACAATCGCCAACAAAGTCCTCCGTAGAAATTCTTTCTTTGCTCACCCAGAAATATTTTGATCTCCATGCTACTACATGCCGATGAGCAACACATAAGAGAATTGGGATGGAGAAGAATATTAAAAGCACGATCAAAACAATCACCAGCGGGGAAATTCGAGCCTTCGCCATGCCTGAGCTGCTCTACGATAGTCAAAACTATTACGAAATGATCAACTGGCAAACGGCTGAGGTGACCGAACCCCCCGTTACAAAAACAATACCTGATACCCGAATAAAAGAGTTTGTTGAGACGGGAGACCAGCCTGATGGACTGATCCCTATTCCCTTGTCATACTCAAGCGGTCGAGAGACTCATCAAATTAGTAACCGAAGCCTCTGCCAGTGTAAGTGGAATAGAAGAGAGGGACGGATCATCCGCTCCCGTCTTCACTCCCGAACAAAAATTCCCGATTTGATTCTAAGAAAGATTACCGTATGTAAATCGACATGCAGCCAAAGGAAGGGTGGTTGGGGCTGGATAGGGTGGAACTCGACGTACAGCCACCTCCTCGTGGTGAGTTCTGGGTTGCTAATTTTATAAAATTAGCAAGCGAGGAGCTGTACTTAGTACTTATCGTACTTATAACATCGCATTAACGTAATTATAATCCACATTTAGACTTTTCTCGGGGACAGAAGATATTACTCTAGAGTCATCAAATTTTGCGTGTGGTGTTATTTCATGCCTAAGCAACGATATAAATGCTATGGGAAATATATAAATGCATTATTTAAGACAAAGAGCCGATCTGAAAATATGTATATAAATTACCTATTTTTCAACATTTGACGTTGTTGCCGGGGGCAAAAGATATTAACGTAGGACAACGCGCTTGGAAAAACGATCATATGAGGTCTTTTCATCGACTTTATAGTTATTAGGAATAATTTTGATGCATATTGAAATATTTTAAAAATTATAAGAAAAATACGTTTTTGACTACTAAAATATGATTTTCATCGCTCTGCCGGGGGCAGAAGATGATTACCTATTAAGCTAAGATTTTGCAGAGGCTATTTTCTCATACATGCGCAAGTTTTTGTCTCTATTAGAATATGGAAATCGAAAAATGTAAAATCGATCCACCCTATACAGGCCTGCGAATGAGAATTTTGTGAGAGTTGGTTTCTTACTAATAACTGATTTTATATAATTCAACTACGTTGATTTCGAATAAGGTGTCCATTTCTTTCTATCACGTAAGGATTTTCTGCAAACTGGAAGGGAAAAAACAACAACATAAATAAATATTATTTATTTCAATTTACATTGGTACCTATTTCGCTTTGTTATACTAATTACAAATGCAAACAACTTTAAAAAGAAAGACTATTAACGTCAATTACATATTCATCTTTATTTATCCTGAGTTTTCTTGTGAGATCTATGCCTTTTAGTGTCGAATCTACGCGCTGTTCCTTTTCTTTTATGTAATAATTCTGGAGTATCCCGTTTCAACATCCAGCAATAGTCAGCCATCATGCCGATATCCCACCTTCCCTGATATCTCTTCTCCACTTCTTTGATGTCTTGGTGAAACCGTTTTCCTTGTTCTTCGCTGAGTGCTCCGAGATTCTCAGGGAAGTAATCCAAGTGTGAATGTAAGAAATGTACTTTTAAACTCATATTACAACCCAACTCTTTTGAACTTATTTAGCATGTTGTTCACAATGTTTTGGTAATTTGGGTTCTTGTTGTTCCCCAAAAATTTGCTGATAACATCCTTAAAAGCAATCCACGCTTCTTTTTCAAAATTGTTCATTGTTCTTTCAAAGTGTTCAGCCAAAGTCAGTTTTCTAATCTGGGGACCAACGAAAATTCCTTCTTTCAATTTTGCTTCCAAAAGAGTTGGGAATTTACCACACATATACTTAAAACAATCTCCATCTTCCTTCAAGGCCTTAGCAAATTGCTTCATCAAGCTCAATTTTATGTAAAGCGGAGGTAAAAGGACTTTCTTCGTGTCAACCAAACTTTCACGTTGAATTTTTTTAGAACTAGGTGTCAGGTTGACTATGCGTGGCCATTCCTTTTTTATCCAGTGCTGAGTTCTTGCTCGGCTATCCCATTCACACAAAAAACATGGAAACTTCGTATAACCTGGTTGTTGACCTAACAACATACAAATCACTTTTAAGTCTCCACAAAGTAGCCAACCGTGTTCTTTGTATTTAACCTTAGCTAGAAGAAACTGAATATTTTCGTACGTTTCCTTTAAGTGAACCGAATAAGCCACAGGAACGGATGCATACAAGTTACTGTTGTGAAGGAGGACGCCTTTCAGACTTCTTTTGGAGGAATCAATGAAAAGTCTCCACTTATTTGTGTCATAGACTGCAGCGCCGACTTAAGTATTAGTTCCGAAACATTGTTGCAATATACCAGTGGATTTTCTTGAGAGAAATATTGGATGAATTCTTTTTCTCGATTTCTGTACCAATAAAATGACGTCCCGGGAGAAAGCAAGTTCTTTGCACGAAGTCTGGATCCCAAAATCTCCGAAGAATCCTTCGGGAGACACAAATTTCTTACCAAATCATTCACTTTGTGTAAACAATTGGGGTTCGCCAGATGTTTCGGTTTGCAAACAATCAATATCATCGTTTCCATCGTCATCAGACACCGAATCAGATGAAGTTATATCAAGAGTATTTGGTTTAGTAGGTACAGGTATACCAGGTCCATGAGCAACAGGTCTTATAGCAGACTGAAAGTTTGGATAAGAAATTTCCTTTTTATTTTTAGTAGTGTAGCCTTGCACGTTACATGAACAAAAATAGCAGTCATTGCTGTGATTTCTAGGCTCACGCCAGACCATTGGAATCCTAAAAGGTAAAGAATCCTTTTTACCTTTACTCCACAGTCTAAGTTGTTCAACACAAACACTGCAAACTTTGTGTGGAGCCCATGATTTGACTTGATCCCCGAGTTTCATTCCGAAGTACGCATAGTATGCTTTCTTGACGAAGTCTGTAATATCTCGCCTTTGTTTTTTCACAGTAAATTTTCCACAAATATAACAGAATATGTTTGGGCTATTTACAAACCCTCTGGTTGCCATAGCGACAAATAAACAAATTTCAAAAGAGAAATATAGTCACCGCGCACCTTTGCATAATAAAGAATATAACCGCGCACGCACTAGACAGACTGACTCATCTCGTGGCTTGTCAATCACTTATATACTAGCAGTGCGTTTCTCGAATGTTCTAGAAGACGCTATGACGTCACTTCTGATCTGGAAGCATTTATAGGCAGTAGTTTTAAATCAAAATTTAATTGAGTCAATTTTAATGAAAATTACTTACATACGTAATATGAAATATGACATTTTGTGAAAAATCTGTACGTGATGGCGAAAAATGAATATTATTTTCGGAATCAGCGTGCATAAATTACTATACAAGTGAAAAATATTTCGGACAACAAAACCATTGCAGGCCTGTGTATCCACCAGGAAAATAATCAGTTGGCTCAGGCCATCCACTGCGGTCCAGTGTGCTAATTCATGTATTATTATTATTATTATTATTATTATTATTACCATCATCATCATCATCAGGGTTCGAATCCAGCACCACAGTGTCTTCACTTGGTTTATAGCAACGTTTCCCAAACTATGGATAAATTACCCCACTGGGATAATTTGGCTTTTTCAGTGGGGTAATATGGTACTCTGCAAGTACTTCTAAAGTACAGAAAGTGCCTAAACAAACGACATGGCAACACTGGGACTGGCTTTACGTGGGGTACAGGTACTGTAGAGTGGGGGTCATTATGAAGGTATCCATGTGAAAATGGGGTAATGACTCAAAAGGTTTGTGAACCACTGGCTTATAAGGAAACTGTTACTCGCTGAGCTATGGTCGCTGGCTATTCTACCAGAAATATAAGTACAAGGTGGGAGAAAAGTCTTTAAGGATTTTATCCATACAACTATTTAATTAACAATATACAGATAAGTGTTCAAGTGATGAAACAAATTAAACAAAAAGTCTATAAGAATTTTATTCATACAAATATTTTGTTAAATTGTAATTTAATCTTGAAAGAGTTCTCCATCCGCTATGATACATTTGTGGAGTCTCTCTGTGAAACTCTTCATTGTTCTTCTGAGCATATTGAGGGGGGATCCTTTTCATTTGTTCATCTATTCTGCAGCCAAGGGCATTCACATTTGGATAGATGAAACCAGGAGTGTAGAGTTTGTCATGCAAATAATACCAAACCCAGAAATCACATGGGGTTAAATCAGGTGATCTGGCTGGCCGCTCGATGGGACCTCGCCGCTCAGGCCATTCTCCTTCAACGTTCGTATCCAGAATGTCGCGGGCAGCTGCAGAGTAATATGGCGGCGCTCCATCATGTTGATA
Source organism: Bathynomus jamesi (assembly GCA_023014485.1). NCBI lineage: Eukaryota > Metazoa > Arthropoda > Malacostraca > Isopoda > Cirolanidae > Bathynomus > Bathynomus jamesi. Next base: position 1,621 of record JAJOZX010011807.1, on the reverse strand, counting down.
AAGCAAATTCCTGCCAACGCCATTAGTAAACTGTGGCAAAACTTTGTTTCTCAATACCTGGCAATGATGTTTTCTATCCATCCTATCTCTCGATTTGTTGAAGGAAACTTGTCCTAAATAACCAATGCACGCCCAAACTGTTAGTGGAACTGTTTTAACGGGTTTACCCAGTCGTATTTTGGGAATTTTTTTCGGCGAGTTGTGTTTGTTTCCTTTACTCGTTAAACCGAAAACAGATTCATCTGAAAATTTGATCTTTCGAAGGAAACCTGGATCACTGTTGAACTTTTTCTCATTGTTTCAGCAAACTGCAGCTCTCTATCAGAATTATCGTTGTAAATGAGCTGAGAGTAAATGGGTTTGTAATCGTGGTACTCCTGTGATTTCAATATTTTTGCTACTGAAAATTTAGAAATACCCAATTCCTGCGCGACTTTTCTCGTTGAAGTTGTTGGATCGACTTGAAAAGTGGCGAGGACATTTTCTTTGTTGTTGTCTCCTGTCGCCGTTATTGGCCTTCCGTTTCTTGGGCGATCTTTTACTGGGCTTCCCGTTTCCAAACGTTTGAGCTTCCAGTATCGAAGAGTAGTTGCATTTGGTGGGGGTTTATTATACTTTTGTTGAAATAAACGCAAACTTTCTTCAAATTATGAAACAAGATACACTTTTTTTCATTGCTGTATTCCATCCTTATTGACATGGTGCTGAGTGAGGCTAGGTTCTAGCCTGGGGTCATTCCTGGTCTTGTATAGTTGCTTTGAAAAGTATCGCATACACTGCAGCGATATCACTGGAATTTATTTATTGTTAACAAATTATTTGTATGTATAAAATCCTTAAAGGATTTTCTCCCACTCTGTACTGTATTTACTTACTGCGTAACTGGTAGATTTCGTGGGACCAACCAAGTTAAAGGTTTTGAATTTTACAGAAATGACATCCCCGCTTTAACACGAAAAAAATCATCTCTATCACCCTTTTACTCAAAAGTCATAAAATTTTGGATTTTATATCGGCCGATCATAGTGTATAAAATCGGTTTTTATAAAAGTTATCACTTTCGGAAAAGAGGTTGGTTGGCACGGTAGGCAGATCGGCGATAACTGGAATTTCTTCTTTGTTGGACATAATATGCATATCCCCATTCCGAGATGCATACGCTAAACGTTCCGTATAATTAATCATTAATTTTATGGATATTTCGTCAGGGTCTCAAAGGATCGCTTCCAAGATTTATAATTTTTAAATTAGTTTATGCGTGACGTCACGCAGTTATGATATTTCTATGAAATACATGTACGTGATTAGAACTCATTTAACTGAAAACATGGATATATATATATATATATATATATATATATATATACACAAACTCAGAATGGTTCCTGAGAATTATATGTTAAACACAGACCGTGCATGGCACAAGGAACTCTTCTGGGAAAATTAAATCCACTATAGTCCGATAAGTAATGGTAATGACAATACCATGTTTTTTTCTTTTTCATGATTTTAGCCCGACGTGGGCAACGGGTTCTCTCGCAAAGAGCTCCCATAAATATAGCTTCCCTCACCAGCTATCTCAAAGCAGACAGGATCCAGCTTTGGGACGTGGATCTAGGGT
>JAJOZX010011806.1:67500-113989 GCA_023014485.1 Bathynomus jamesi | reverse complement strand
AATTATAAGTAATTGTGAACATGTTTAGCATGTAAGGGTCTTATCGGTACCACTCGCTCCTTACAATAAATGTGTGAACTGCCAGGCGTAAGAAAAAATAACCAGAGCGCTTCAAAGAATGCATCAAAAGTATTTTTGAATATGAATTCCACGATATAATTTTGGTAAACAAAGAATTTGTATCGTTTTATTAATGTAAATTAAAATACTTTTTTTTAAATGCCTGCGCAATGCGCATGCGCGCTAGTCCTGTTCGCGTTGGCTTAAATTTTTAATTCATATGAAGTTTTGCGCTGATGACTGCTCGGATCAAGTAAAGATAAGCACCCCCAACCTTTTTTAGCTAGCTTTATAAGGCTAACTAACGAAAATATCACGACTTAACCTAACCAATCGTTAGGTCAACTGTACGCCCTTGACGATTGGTTAGGTTAGGTCGTGATATTTTCATTAGTTAGCTTTAAAGCTAACTAAAAAAGGTTGGGGGTGCTTATCTTTACTCGATCCGACTGCTCTTTAGAAATTAATTTAAGGCAGGTTGATCAAGATGATAAAGTTAAGTCTCAAATGATAAATACACACTGAAATTTGGCTATTCTTAAATTCAAGTTTCAACTAATGTAATATACCTAAGCACGTTAAGAGTTCCAAAGATTTAACTTTGGAAATGTTTAATGTGTTAATGTTAAATATAGCAACGTAACCTTACTTTTCATATTTTTAAAAGTTTCCTTCTTAGAATAAGTATATTTCCTGTATCATAAATAATATTTCGAAGTGTAATTTTTGTTCTTAATTTAACTTCAACCTAATTTAGGTCATACTGCCAGTCTGCCACATTACGATGAAATATGTTAGTCGTAAATTTCTAAGCATGTTCAGCAGTAAATCGGAAATCAAGACAAGTGCATCCTTGAAAGGGTTTAAAAAGTGAGGACAAAATATATGTTTAGAAACATGTTTAACTCTGAACACTAATTTAACAGTATACACTCATGTTCTGCAAGCTAGGAGGATATATGACTATGAGTATACCAAAATGAAACAAAGTTCTCAGATGGCGTGTGTGTGTGTGTGTGTGTGTATATTTTTTTTTTTTTTTTTTTTGCAGGTAAAATAACACGCAATGGCTAATATGTAAGCGAGCTACACTCGTGAGGAAAAAGCGGAGAGTAAACTCAAGCCAAATGCATCAGGGCCAAATTAAATTAAATAAATAATACTCGTACAACTTCACAATTATTTATGTCATTGTAAATTGTAAAAGTACTGTACTGTATTTATTTTATTAGTAACTAACACAGGTTATTCAATACAATTCAATATTCTACCTGCAACAAAAAAAAAGGTCTCAAAACAAGGCATCAGTTTGAACATTTGTTTTAGTTCTAATATACGGTATAACTTCTGTAAATTTAATTTAAAATAAATTTTCCTATAAGACCGGACTTATGGGATATATATATATATATAATATATATATATATATATATTAATATATATATATATATATATATATATACTATAATGCAAACCCACAACGAAAAGGAAAAGTGATTCCAAGGCCTTTCGTGTATTCAGAAGTACACCTGGTCGGGGATTCCCTGACGAGGTGTACTTCTGAATACACGAAAGGCCTTGGAACCATTTTTCTTTTTCCTTGTAGTTTGCATCATTCATTCATTTCACGTGTCTAATTGTGAAATTCATCCCATATATAACCTTTGGTTAGCTTCCGCCCGAATTGTTCATTCTGACGAAGGTCAAGTTTTTCACTCCACCTTAGACCTACAGTTTAACGTGGAATCCGAACCACGCCCCATCAGCAGCCCAGCGTCTTAACCACTAGGCCACCTAGGGTATCCAATACTACCCATTTATCTACCAACCACTTTCTTTATTGTGTGGAAGGATGAACAGCTGGGTTTTGCTGCGCGCTGGCTGCCGTCGGGTCTCGAACCCGGGGCCGATGGATTCGTAGTCAGCGACGCTAACCACTACACCACCGAGGCGCATATATATATATATATATATAAAGATCATACAGCAAATCCTCAATATATTAAGCTTCAAAACATATTTGAAATTCATTGGAAGCCATATACATACATATATATTAAAGATTGAATCTGAGACGCAACAGAATAAGCCCAACAACCACGATAATCCTTTTAGGGGGAAAACATATTTTAAGATGCTTTTTAAATGGAATTCACTTCTTTTCGTAAGAGATTTCTCGAGCCCCCCCCAAACTCACCCACACACAATTACGCGCGCATGCACACACACACACACAATTTGATACTCATGCACTATACGTACAGGGCTATTCAAAATGATTCACCTGATTTCAAATGAGAATATTTTTTAATGTTACAAATACAGTGATTTGTGATACATCAACCAAAAGAAAAACTGTCCGAATTTTGTGTCTCACCTCATAAATGCTCTATGTGACTTCCCCTAGTTACACGAGCAACGTCAACACGATAGTCGAATTCCTCCATACTCGCTCCAGCATGTCCGTTGTCACCGACTCTACGGCAGTAACAATGCGAGTTCGGTATCGGACTGCCGATACCACCGACGGATGCTCTGAGCACCCGGTGGATCTGTTCTGTAACGTCGACGAAACTCACGCTGCACTGTGACTACCGATTTACAGCTCGAAAACTGCAACACACAAAATGCCTTCTGCTGTGCGGATGCCATTTTCACACTGACTGTTTGTTGCTAGGCTAGGCCACGGCGTGACTTTGGAGCCCTCTCGCGGTGATCTTGTAAAACTCGGAGATTTCCTCTTTCATATGGTGTATGCCCAGTTGATGCACGGTTGATAGGTACGGAAGTATTCTCAGTTGAAATCAGATGAATCATTTTGAATAGCCCTGTATTATCACGACAAGCTTCTCTCTCTCTCTGTGTGTGTGTGTGTGTGTGTGTGTGTGTGTGTGTGTGTGTGTGTGTGTGTGTGTGTGTGTTTTCTATCGCTTCATATCTGCCCTTATAAAGCCAACTTCGACCCTTCCGCTCGTACTTTTAAGCATCGTAAACTTTGATGACTTTTAGGACAGAGGGTAATATATATATATATTATAATATATATATTATATATATATATATATATATATATATAAACCTTGGTTTGGCTTCCGCCCAAATTGTTCATTCTGACAAAGGTCAAGCTTGTTGCTCCACCTTAGGCCTACAGCTTAAGGTGAAATCCGAACCACCATGGGTGTTCAGAAATTACAAAGTCCTCGCCCGGACTCTATCTCATGACTTCCCTATCAGCAGCCCAGCATCTAACCACCGGGGTCCCCATTTATCTACCAACCAATTTTATTGTACGGAAGGATGAAGAGCTGGTTTGCTGCGCGCCGACTGCCGCCATCGGGTACCGAACCTTGGCAGGTGGATTCAGTAAGCGATGCTAACCACTATATATAATTATTTTTTATATATATATATATATATACATACACACACACACACACGAAAAGTAAATGTAAAAACTATATAATTTACAATTACAAATTAATTATATATTAAGCCAAAGTCAAACTTTGATATATCATAAATAATTCATTTTTCAACATCCATATACATCCACATTTCAGACGCACATTATCCAAATAAATCCAATCCATTTCTCAGCCAATATAAGGCAAGACTCCGTACGAACAGCCTCCTGATTCAACTTTGAAGTTTAATAAGATTTGAAAAAAAAAAATCGAACCCAGTTTTTTTTCTTTTCAGGGACAAGGGGAACGGGGGGAGAGGGAGAAGGGGATTGGGGTAGGAAATAGTGTGCGGGGAGGGGTTAAGGGAACAGTTTGAAAGGGAAAGAGAAAAATATTTCCAAAAAGTTTTCTACTCTGAAAGAATAACTTTTAAAAAGTTTTTGATACACCCTGTGTATGGAAAGAAGACTTTTAAAATTGGCTGAAATTTAAAAATATTATTATTTTTATTATTATTATCAAACATTTAACAAAATAGCTAAGTTCTAATTACATCGCTCGATATATACATATATAAACTGATCAAAAGTCTGATTCCACATACAATTATAAAGAACAGCAAACAAAGAGCCTTGTTGAATATTGCAATATATTTTTGGTCGTTGCGTTGCTGCAAGTTGAATCCCCTTTTAATTAAACAAACTGAACTCTCAAATCTGCGTGGTAATGTCATTCATATCCCTATTTTCACGAGACCACCCCCTCCAGCTGGACTGAAGCAACTCCCCTCCCCCCGCCTGCCCAGACCATAATAAAACACTATCATGTTTCATAACCTTACTTATAACAATTAAACTGAAAGATTTCTTGTCCACGTCATCCGAAAACCTTCTTCGCCTTTCCTTTCCAATAAATTCAATTTTGGTCTCATCACTCCACAGAACCTTCTTCTATTTGATGTTCCTTCGCAAACTCGAGCCTCTTTTTCTTCTATTTCGTATTACCAGTTCACGCCGTTTTCTGACACCAGTTCTTGCCCAGTTCTTGAAACCTTCTTTTCGCATTCCATGCTCCTCCTAAAAAGCTGGAATACTTATTTTCGAGAAACGTTGTCCCGCTTTGCGTAGCCACACTGCACTTTTTCCGCGCACTCTGCATGGTTCCTTGAGCTACCTACCACTGGATATTCCAAGCCCCACTGCAATTTCTCTTTGGTTGTTGCCTTTTTATAGAAAGTCAGTGTGTATCCAAACGTTTTGAATCGACGTTTAACACACTCGGTTCACTTCGTACAAGTTTTTAAAGGAGAGAGAGTAGAAGCAATAAATTACATGTAGTAAATGTAAGGACACTCATTACCAAACTTACTGTAGGCAATTGTGATACATCGTTCTTGAAATATTTTCTATTTTCTCCATTACATCGCACTAAATTTGAACGCGACAAAATTGTGATGCCTCAAATAAAATTAAATGCTGAAAAATACCCCAAATCAAATTTCTCTCATTTCGATATACAGGGTGGCGCTAAAGTCGCGCATCATAGGAATTTTCAGTGTTGACTATATTTTTTTTTTCTTTTAGGTAGCGAATGGCTACGAAATTAACAATAGATGAGAGGGTAAGCTTGGTTTTAATGCGTGGAATACCAGATAAGTATTACAAATCGATCAGTCACTACAGAATTGAAATTCACAATTTTAATTCTGCAGCGACTGGTCGATTCGTAGTACAGTACATAAGTAACAAAAATACAGTACAGTATATGAAATATTTATTTTTCTATACAACTAAATTTTTTATCAACTTTCTTTATTTGAAAATTATTAACCCGTTTATAATTCTTGTTTTCTTTTCCAGCTTCCAAATAACAATTTATCAGGTCATCCCATAAGCAATGTCGTTTTTTACGATAGATTAAGTTTAAACTAGTCCTACTCGGTTTAAGCATAAATTTTCCCAAGGTTATATCTAAGAGGAGATCTATCGTGTTTCGCTACATACTTTACAGACCTTGACCAGTGAAGACGTGTTTTGCTTTATGTGAACCCCTCATAAACATGGCGGTATCAGAAGAGCATATCAGGCATATAATGCTTTACGAGTTCAAAAGAAGGAATAGTGCTACTGAAGCAACGCGAAACATTCAGGAAGTTTATGGCAACGATATTCTGCATGTGAGGAAATGTCAAAGATGGTTTCAAAAGTTTAGGAATGGTGACTGCTGTTTGACAGATGCAGCACGCTCTGGACGCCCTGCTGAGTTTGATGATGACCTGCTGTTAACCGCACTTGAAGAAGACCGTTCAACAACTGTCGAAAAATTGGCCCACAAACTCAATTCATCCCCGTCCACCATCCATCGACATTTGCAACAACTCGGGAAAGTGCCTAAGTTAGAAAAATGGGTGCCACATGAATTGTCGGTCGACAATCTGAGGGTGCGGGTAAACATTAGCACAGCTCTTCATTCCCGTGAACTCCAAGATCCGTTTTTGCACCGTTTAGTGACTGGTGATGAAAAGTGGATACTGTACCAGAATGTTAAGCGCCGTCGACAGTGGGTTTGTGCCGGAGAACCAGCGACACCACAGCCAAAACCAAATCTTCACCCTCGGAAGAGGGTAATACACTTTGAAACCTTACCACACAACCAAACAATCACCGCTCAAGTCTACTGTCAACAACTGGATCGATTGAACACTGCACTAAAAGAAGAGAGACCTTCTTTGGTTAATCGGAAAGGAATCGTGTTCCACCACGACAAGACACGTCCTCATACCGCTCGGATCACTTCTGCAAAAATTGAGGAGCTTGAGTGGGAAAAACTTCCACATCCTCCATATTCTCCAGACCTTGCGCCTTCAGATTATCATCTCTTCAGGAGTCTGCAAAACTATCTTGACGTGAAACAGTATACTTCTTTAGATGACCTGCACACCAGTCTTTGTACGTTTTTTGCCTCAAAACCGCCTGAATTTTATAAACATGGCACTGAAAAGCTTGTAGGACGTTGGCAGAGTGTCATCGATTCCGATGGAAAATATATATTAGATTAAAAAGGTTCAGTCGAGTTTTTTTTTGTCCTTCAAATTCCGATCTAAAAAACGACATTACTTATGAGATGACCTGATATTTTGCACCGTAAATTTTCGGTGCTACTATAGCGTGCGGTCTACAACATGTTTACAAATTCAATTACATTAAAACAAAAAATTTAAAGGACAAATAAAACAAACAATTCATTCTATGGGATATAATGCCCCATTAGGTTAATTGAATGCCCGGTTAGGTCAACTGTATCCCCATGACGATTGGTTAGATTAAGTTGTGATATTTTCGTTAAAACTAAGGAAAATTCAATTAACCTAACCGGACATTATATCCCATAGAATGAATTGTTTGTTTTATTTGTCCCTTAAATTTTTTGTTTTAATGTAATTGAACTAATATTTGTCTTCATGATTCCCCCTTTTATAGTCCGTCTTGATCTCACATTCGTCCCCAAAGATAAAGTCGAGGAATTTCAGGTCATGTCAGCACAAATTCAAGTCAGGTCAGGTCACTTCAGCGCAAATTCTTTTGTAGACCGCACGCTATAGTAGCACCAAATTTTCGGATCAATGAAAGAAAGCCACCCTCAAACGTTTCTAGTAAACAATGCCACCCTAAAAAATGATAAAGTAAACAATGCCACCACCCCCAAAATCACTAAAGTAAAGAATGTAAGTAAAAACACCTTCATGAGGAATTGTTTATTATTTATTACTGTATGCCCTCATGATTGGTTAGGTTAAGTCATGATATTTTCATTTAAACTAACTGAAATATCACAACTTAACCTAACCTAAATAACTATATACGCATTGCTTTTCCGTACCTTTGCATTTTAGCTATGGCATAACTTAACAGTACAACTTTTACTTTACAGATTTTTCATGGGTAAAAAGCACATTTTAAATGTAAATTTAAAAATACAATAACTTTCAATATTTTCCTCTCTCTCTCTCTCTCTCTCTCTCTCTCTCTCTCTCTCTCTCTCTCTCTCTCTCTCTCTCTCTCTCTCTCTCCTAACGCGTAATGGCCTGACCAGCCCCCTGCGACCGTTCTTTGGTGACCAATTGATGGTGCTTGGCTGTACTGCTCTGAGGTGAGAGAGCTTTACTGCCCAGCTGGCTGCCAGGCCAGCGTAAAGTCTCGGGCGTAGACTCTGGGTCTGGTGGGATATCCCTTGAACACTGGATTCTAAGAGTCTGGCCGCTTGTGAGTGACTAGTAAGACTTAGTAAGGGGCTGCATCTCGCTGTCGCTCCTAGCGGAAAATCCGTGACGCTTGCGTCGCGAGTGTTTGTCAGTTGGTAGCTGCGACACGTTTGGGACTGTCCGGCCCTGGGGAGACCTTTGGTCGGTGCGGCAGCAGGAGAGGTGTAGTCTTCTGGAAGGAATGAACGTCACTTGCAAAAAGGCGGATGCGTCTACGCGCGGGATGAATTCACCCCCCCCCCCCCTTTTTTATATACTGGTCAGAACGTTTTTGGATAGTTTTCATTGCTAGAACGCTTTATCTTATTCAGAGTATTCAGAAAAAACAAAAAAAGAGAAAATATGGCAGGGCCAGCTAAATTGAAAGCAGAATGCTTTAAATGTAAAGTTAATCATTGGTGCGTAGAGTTCCCTGAGGGTAGTATCAGCGATATCACATCCCTTAGTGTATGTTTGTTTTGTAAACTTAGAGACAACCACGAAAAGGAAGTTAAAGAGCTAAAGGAATTAGTAAAAAAGCTTGAAGCTAGGGTCGTAGCACTGGAAATCCAACCCAGTGGACAAGATCAAATTAAAACACACCAGCAGATTCAAACTGTAAGATTAAGTATCTAGAACAAAGGGAGGGCTCAAAGAAGGGCTGATAGAGAAGGGTGGGAAGGGATCGATAGAGAAGGGTGGGCAGGGGCCAATGAAGAAAAAGGGTGGGAAGGGCCTGCTGATGGCCCAAAGAAACCGAAGGATGTAGCTACCAGTCGGGGTGGGTCGGGTGGTGTAACTGCGTGTATGGGTGGCGACGGGTTTCGAAAGGTCTCGGGCAAGAAGGCTGCGAAGCCGAAGCCTGAGACCCCAGTTGCCCCTGTCAAGACCTCTAACCGCTTTAGTCTCCTGTGCTCGAAGGAGGAAGACACCGTTTTGATTGGGGACTAGCAGATCAGGGGCCAGGAGAAGTACTTTGCTTCTGCAAACCGGGATGGGAGGAAGGTAAGGTACTTACCTGGGCGGGGAACGGCGCACTTAAGGAAGGAGGTAGAGAAGGTGCGCGTGGCTAGTCGGAGGACTGCGATCGTTGTCCACGCTGGTGGCAATGACCTGTTCCTCAAAGGCGGTGGGGTAGGTCTTACAGAAGGGATCATCACCGAGATCATGTCTCTTGCGGATGATCTAAAACTGAAGACAGACAGGGGAATGTTAATGGGTATTTTACCGCGAATGGATGCCAGTGACCACGCGCTCAGTAAGGTCATTGGCATCAACGAGAGGGTACAAGACTTGTGCGTTCCGCTGGGCGTGAAGTTTATTGACCCCTTCGATGCATTTTCGGGTAGGTGGGACCTTTACCAGAGGGATGGTGTCCACCTCAATAACAAGGGTAAAGGTGTGCTAGGCGCGCTGCTCGACCGGCACCTATACAGAATGGTGAGGTCGAGTCCGGGGAGAGATGATGAGCCCCCACCGGGGAGAGATGAGGATGAGCCGGTGGCGGACGTACCTTCAACTGAAGGGTGCGTCGAAGTACAGGTGGGTGACCCTCCTCCTACGTTGGAGGGGGCTCAGTCTCCTGCGGAAGTTGCCGCCTCGTTAGTGAGGGGCTCTTCAACTCCCGACAGCCCTGGCTGTTCGGGAAACGGGTCGTGCTAGGGGGCGGTCAGAATAGCGAAGGCTCCCTCCGTGCAATGCTTTTTAATGCTAGGTCAATTAGGAACAAGTTTCGCGAGCTACGGGCGCTCTTAGCATCAGAATACCAGGATATCGTTGCTATCACCGAGTCCTGGATTCATACTGATCGTAGGGACTACGTTGGGGAGTTCGAAATTCCCGGGTATAGAATGTTTCGCAAAGACCGCACCCGTGGGGAGGGGGGTGGGGTACTAATATACGTCAGAGACACGTTGAGTCCGGTTGACTGCCAGTTCCGGTCGGAACGGGAGCTGCTTGGCGTCGATCTGAACGTGGGAGGGACGAATTATAGGTTAATCTTGGTGTACAGACCTCCGCATCTCCTCCTCGAGGAGGATACAGCCCTGTACACCGAACTCAGTAGCCTACTAGGGGATAGGGTGTGTGTAGTTTTAGGAGACCAACTGTCGCGGCATAAAGTGAGAAAACAGGACTGCCGATGCTGAAGGGAGGAGGCTAGTTGACTTTGCTGATGAGAACTTCCTCACTCAGTGGGTCAACGAGCCTACACGAGGCGAAAGCGTTCTAGACTTAGTGTTCACGACCGAAGACAACCTCGTCACTGGCCTCACCGTTGACGAATCGTTGGGCGGGAGTGATCACAGTCTTATTAGGTTCCGTGTGTGCGTCCCTCGGGTGAAGCGTAGTAACTCGAGAGGCAGTAAGCTCGATCTCCAGCGGCCGAACTTTGTTAGCCTCAGGGATAGCGTAGGAGATATGGGGTTAGAGGTCGGCGGCGATGTTGAGGGAGTGTGGAGTGCATTCCGGGACGAGTTTATGGTGCTGTAGTCTGCTGCCATACCCTCAAAACCGGTCACCCCTGCTTCAACGCAGCCTAAGTGGTTCAATCGTGACATCGCTTCGGCTATCCGAAATAGGAAAGTAGCGTATAGGAGGGCGAAGGCCAATCGTTCCCATGAGAACACTTTAGCGTATGTCCGCCTGTGTAGGGAAGTGAAGGCGAAGGTTAGGCTAGCGAAACGTAACGAAGAACTACGGGTGGCAAGCCTCTGCAAGGGGAACCCTAAGGAGTTCTTCAGTTATGTTAATAGTAGAAAGCCCATTAGAAGGACGGAAGCGGCGTTCTGCGGACCTCGGACGCGGACATCGCCAATGTGCTTAATGAGTACTTTGCGGGAGTGTTCACCAGGGAGGACACCCGCATCATCCCCGAGCCAGGTGTGAGGCACGAAGGTGCTGGCCTGGATAGTTCGATGTACCGCGACAGTCGTTGCCGATAGAATAGACAAACTGAGCGCGTTTAAGGCTCCTGGGCCAGACCAGTTTCTCCCCAGAGTGTTGCGGGAGGTGCGCGACCAGGTGGCTCCCCACCTGGCTACAGTCTTCAACAAATCGTTGGAGATGGGCCAGGTGCCTGGTGACTGGAGGGAGGCCAACGTGACCCCTATCTTTAAGAAAGGGGATCACGAAAGTCCAGGGAACTATCGTCCTATTAGTCTCACTTCAGTTGTAGGTAAATTATTAGAAAGGATAATAGCTGATAGAATCGTTGACCATTTGGATTCCTACAAGCTGCTTGGGGACTCCCAACATGGGTTTAGACGGCATAGGTCGTGTCTCACCAACTTGCTCGAGTTTTTCCACGTCATGTTGAGTGAGTACGATAAGAGTAGGGCGATTGATATACTTTATCTCGACTTTCAGAAAGCCTTTGATAAGGTACCTCACCGCCGGCTAATGGCGAAAGTGCGCGCGCTGGGTATCGGTGGGGAAATAGGTAGTGGATTGAAAACTGGCTAAGGAATAGGCGGCAGAGGGTGGTAATTAAAGGGGCTAGTTCGGGTTGGGCCTCGGTCACTAGTGGGGTTCCTCAGGGTTCCGTTTTGGGGCCGCTGTTGTTTACCATTTACATAAATGATATCGACGGTGGCATCGTCAGTCGGATCGCCAAATTCGCTGATGACACCAAGCTTGGGGCCAATGTTGGGACGCCCGAAGCGATCGAGGAACTGCGTGCGGACCTAGGTAGGATAGGAGAGTGGTCCGAAAAATGGCAAATGCCGTTTAACTTGGGTAAATGCAAAGTGATGCACATTGGCTACGCCAATCCCAAGTCGGACTACTCGATGTTGGGCAGTAATATCGAGGTGACTGATTTAGAAAAGGACTTGGGTGTGCTAATTAGCAGCGACCTTAAGTTTACGAAACAGTGTGTAGAGATGGAAAAGAAAGCCCAGAAACTATTGGGTTATATCAGGAGGCAATTTCAGTTTCGGAACAAGGAGATTGTGCTCTCACTGTACAATTCCCTTGTTCGGCCGTACCTGGAGTATGCTGTGCAGTTCTGGTCGCCCACCCTCAGGAAAGATATTGAGAGGCTGGAGCGAGTGCAGGCGAGGGCCACAAAGTTAATCCCTTCCGTTAGGCATATGGGCTACAATCGACGGTTACGCGCCCTGAACTTGTTTTCGCTTGAAACTCGGAGGCTGCGCGGTCAACTGATCGAGGTTTTCAAGCTCTTACGAGGGTTCAACGATGTCGATTTTAGAAGTATGTTTAGTTTAAATGATAACCCAACTCGCAACAATGGTTGGAAGTTGGATTTGAAACGGTTTAGGACTAGTGTGTGTGGGAATTACGTTACGTATAAGATCTGTGACACATGGAACAGATTACCTTCGGAAGTTGTGAACAGTTCCTCTGTGGATCAGTTCAAGAAAAGGTTAGACGAAATCTTGCACACTATTTGAGTGTGTAAAGACATTTAGGACCTCAGTCTGCGGAAATTTCTTTTCCTATAAAATAGTTAATATCTGGAACCAACTTCCCCCAGAGGTTGTTTCCAGTCAAAGTGTAAATCTGTTTAAAAATAGGCTAGACAAAGTACTGAACACACTCATAGTTTAAGATTAAAACCTCAGGAAACTCTGCAGGAGTTCGCTTGCTCGGTGTCTCTGTGAGCAAGCTAAATATAGAGCTATTTATATATTCTCCACTTTCCTGTAAAATTTCCTTGGCTACTTTTCCAGGGTCAAGGTATTTTCTTCAACCTTTTTCCGTACCTGCCTCTGGCAGGGAGGGAGCGGAGGGTGGGGAGAGAGCCTTCTACTTTCTATCCAGTTTTCTACTACTGCTAGGATAGTTGAAAGACAAAATTTTCCCTGGCACCCGTTGCCATTGGTACCTCCTCGGTATGGGCCGCAAGGCCTTTTGAGGTACTTCTTTTCCTTGTAACTCCTTGTAACTCTCTCTCTCTCTCTCACAACGCGTTTTGTTAATATACGTAATAAAATTAGAATTAGATATATTTAATGTAATTTATATTTTATAGGTTTTCTTATTCTTGAAAGAAAATAAAAGAAAAAAGGAAAAAGTTGTTTCGGATCTTCTTCAGAAAAAAAGGAGAAAAAATTAGCTTCTTCGTTTGAGACAAGCGATGCCAGCTAACACCTGTGTCCTCTCACTTCCGCCCCCCCCCCCCCCACTTCCTTCGTTCTCTCTCCTCATTCCCTCTCTCCCTGGCCTTTTGGCCGTCTCTTATTCTTTTTTATCCTTAACCTTTCTAATAAAAACTTCTGACGACAACGCCGACGACGAAGGGATGAATCTTCAGAAAACGAAGAAAAATCTGCGGGATAACACGAAGTCACAGCTCAAGTGTGGTATAAGATTTATGCAGGAGAAGTGAACGGAGCCATTTTCGAAATGCAGTTACGATAACTCCCATTCCTACTGGTTCAGTCACAGGGCTGGTTATCAACGTAAATTACTGACCAATATATATCCCCACAGTCTATCAATGCCCCGCAATACCCATGTATTTATCCCTTAATGGGGAAGTGAGTACCAGCTTTTTTAGAGGATGTCGGAACCTTTACGTAAAATAATAACAAAGCTTATATATATTGCTTGCTTACTTTGTGTGGGTTCGAACGACGGTTCAGGATCGACCTGCAGTTAACCCCTCTGCAGCATCCCGCCTCATTTGCAGGATTTGGTGGAGGGAATTGCTGTCTGATCTCCTCCTACCCTCGTAGTCAGCCACGCATGGCTATCTTATATTATATTTATATATATATATGCGCCACGGTGGTGTAGTAGTTAGCGTCATTGCTTACGAATCCATCGGCCCCGAGATCGAAACTAGGTGACAGCAGGAGGCGCGCAGCAAAACCCAGCTGTTCATCCTTCCACACAATAAAGAAATTGGTTGGTAGATAAATGGGTACCCGTGGTCGCCTAGTGGTTAAGACGCTGGGCTGCTGGTGCGGTGTGGTTCGGATTCGACGTTAAACTCTGGGTTTATGGTGGAGTGACAAGCTTGACCTTCGTCAGAATGAGCAATTCGGGTGGAAGCAAAACCAAGATTAACCAATATATATACATTATATATATATATATATATATATACAGGGTGGGCGGAAAGTAGCTCCCTATTTTGGATTGGTAAAAAAATACGTATATTATTCATTTATTTCAGAAAAAATAATATGAAAAGGTAGGCATACATGGTAGGTTTTCTCTAAAATTCAATGTGGGCTCCAACTCTTTCCACCAGCTTCTGGAGCCGCCCAGGAATGGCGTCCACTGACTTTAGCAGGAACTCCGGCGGGATGGAGGACATGACTTCCCGAATTCGGTCCTCCAGTTCTTCCAATGTCCTTGGTTTGGTGCGGTAGACTTCTTCCTTTACCCACCCCCAAAGAAAGAAGTCGCACGGTTACCGCTGAAAAACGGCAGAATCGGTTCAGTGTAACGGTGTGGTGTGGTATGACCTCAGATCAGGTTGTGGGCCCGTTCCTTCTGCGCAACACCATGAATGCTGAGCGGTACCTTGCTATGTTGCGAAACGAGGTCTGGCCGGTTGTCAGCACATGGGAGAACATCGACGATCTGATATTTATGCAAGATGGCGCCCCTCCGCACTTCGCTCTTGTTGTCCGTGAGTGGCTGGATGCCCACTTCCCTGGGCGTTGGATGGGTCGTCGTGGTCCACATCAATGGCCAGCCAGGAGCCCCGACTTGACACCGTGCGACTTCTTTCTTTGGGGGTGGGTAAAGGAAGAAGTCTACCGCACCAAACCGAGGACATTGGAAGAACTGGAGGACCGAATTCGGGAAGTCATGTCCTCCATCCCGCCGGAGTTCCTGCTAAAGTCAGTGGACGCCATTCCTGGGCGGCTCCAGAAGCTGGTGGAAAGAGTTGGAGCCCACATTGAATTTTAGAGAAAACCTACCATGTATGCCTACCTTTTCATATTATTTCTTCTGAAATAAATGGATAATATACGTATATTTTTACCAATCCAAAATAGGGAGCTACTTTCCGCCCACCCTGTATATATATATATATATATATATATATATATATACCGTAAGATGGGGAAACTGGGCCCTACTAAGTTTAAGGTAAATTTCGTTGTATAAAAGTATGAATTATTTCCTTAAATTGTAGGTACTTACCTATGCAAAGGTACCTAAAATTTATGGAAAAAATAATAACGAAATTTACCTTAAAATTAGTAGGGCCCAGTTACCCCATCGTACGGTATATATATATATATATAGTCCGCCAAATATTCTCTCTCTCTCTCATCCCCTTTCGTCGCAGGATAAACCTATAATCCTTCGTCTGTTCGGTCTTGCTGCCGGATTGTCCACGACAAGAAAAAATAAAAATAAAATAGAAATAAAACAAACCAACATGAAACAAAAAATAAATATTAATTAGCCAAGATCCCTGCAAATTATATATATATATATATATATATATATATATATATATATATATATATATATATATATATATATAATGGTGTAGTGGTTATCGCGTCTGACCGGCAATCGGAAGATCCCGGGTTCGATTCCCAGGTGGTACTTCATTTTTTCATTTGTTGTTTTCTCTTTCTCGTCTTGCGCGGAATATCTCCTATACAAGCGTCGTTCTTTACGTTATTTATACTGCGTGTTCTTTGCAGTTGAATGTATATATATATATATATACACGGTGAACCAAAAGTAGGTGGACAGTAGGTTGAATACTGTTTGTGTTATATTATATTATAACTATGGTGTTCATTATAACTATGGTGTTTGTGTTATATTATATTAAATATTATAACTAAATTTATTTAAATTTTATTTTGTATTATAGTATACAAAAAAATTAAATATGTATTCTCAAAATAAACGTTATCATTTACTGTCCACCTACATTTGGTTCACCCTATATATATATATATATATATATATATATATATAATATATTATATATATTATATATATAATATATATATATATATAATATTGTATAATATATATATATATATATATATATATATATATACAGGGTGAGTCAAAAGTAGCGCCCGATTTCTGTCAGTTGATTGTTTGTTTGCCATTTGTATTACAGTGTACAAGAAGGTAGAAATAAATGAATGACATGTTTATCTAACGATTTATTCGGGGGAAAATTATTACGGAACTGTACCAAGCTGTTTTACTTGCAATTTTCAAAGTGCCCTCCCGTGATCGATGCACAATTGCAGCCGAAAAAACAGAAATCGGGCGCTACTTCTGACTCACCCTGTATATATATATATATATATATATATATATATATATATATCAATTATAGCAAGATAAACGGGGAAAAAGCCATTTCCAATACATCTATCTTAATGAATGACATTTTAATAAAATCCCACACCCACACTATATATATATATATATATATATATATATATATATATATTATATATATATATATATATATATATAATTTGGTGGTGCAATGGTGAAAAAGCCTTTTCAAGTATTTATGATTCTGAGCTCATCTGTTTAAAAAATACCCTTTTTCGACTTTTGACCTTTTCAATCCGAATTATGTTTCTTTTGAATCTAATTAAATGGCATATTTTGGGGCGTCTTTGCTCATCTATTTAATATATATATATATATATATATATATATATATATATATATATATATATATATATATATACTATATATATATATATATATATATAACTTGACTTACTTTATGAGGGTTTGAACGATAGTTCAGGATCAACTTGCGGTCGAGCTATAATAGTGCAGTAGCTTAGACCCTGATTTTTGAAGTAAGTGGACATTCTGGACAAAAGCACCAAACTTGGCTCAAATGTTGTTCAGGACCTTAGCTACCAAATTTTCCCCGGAACCAAGACGCACAACCCTATCTTGGCTGCCATTTTGGAAATCCAAGATGGCTGCCAGCTAGAAATCAACAAACTATTGTGAGGAGTAATTGTAAATAAATAGTCCCTAAACCTACATATTTCGATGCCAGGATTGCTATAAAATAATCAGAATTACCCTTAAATGTTTATTTAATGTAAAATATTTAATAATATAACTATATAATATGTGCTTTTCTGTTTTGCAGGTGATTTGTGAACATGGATTGGAGCAAATGCATGGTTTGTCAAGAGAGCAAAGGTGAGACTCTTAAATGTCCACTCAATGCTGTGAGTGGTAAAAAAACTGAAGCATATGCAACATTTATGGAGAATGTCAACGCATTCAAGAATCTTGGAAGACTACCAGTTCCTCTTCTTTTCAATGAAGAGGTGACTGTTGAAGATCTGGTTCAGAATAAAGCTGTGTGGCACAAGTCATGCCATGTTAAATTTAGTAAAGAAAAGCTTGAAAGGGCTACAAAAAAGAGAGAAAGGGCGGATGAAGGTGAAACCAGTTCATCTACGGGGAAGCGGGTTCAGCGGCATCCTATGGACAAAGCAACTTGTGTGTTTTGTCAACAAACACATGGGCATCTTCACGAATTCAGTACATTTGGCGCTGACGTCAATTTACGAATGATGGCTACAGAACTCAGTGACACAGAACTAATGTCTAGAATAGGAGGTGGTGATCTCATGGCCATTGAAGCCAAGTATCATCTGCAATGCTTGACATTTTATCGGAACCGTTACCGCTCACTTTTGAGACAAAAACAGAGCAAGGAAGAAGGCTATGAAGAAAACTTGATGAAAGCAAAGGCAATAGTTGAGGTCGTTAATCATGTAGAAAATTGCGTGGAAGAAGGAATCTTTCAAATGAAGTTTTCTGTGCTATTTGATCTGTATCAAAAAAGACTTCGGGACTTAGGTATTAATAAGGAAATGAACAGAGGACGATTCAGAGAGAAGATTCTGGAGTATTTCCCATATGCCCAGGAAGTGAGTGATGGCAAGAACAAAATCTTAGTTTTTCAGCAGGGAATTCAGGAAATGCTCAGAGAGACAAATAGACAGAATTTTGAAGGAGATACTATGATTCTTGCAAAAGCTGCTAGAATCATACGCAAGGAAATCGTCAACTTTACTGGATTCAAGTTTGCAGGTGCCTTTCCATCTGGTTGTCAACAGGAATCGGTACCTACAACCTTGAAAACCCTTATATCTATGATCACAAATGGTGCTGACGTGAAGGACCAAACACCAGAAGACTCCCCTGCAACTCTCACTGTCTCGCAACTTATCCTTTTTAATTTTAGGAACAAGCATACATCATCATCTAAGGTTCGCCATTCTTTGGAAAGAGAACCACCATTGCCTCTGTATCTTGGTCTGAAAATTCATACTGAAATTCGGTCAAAATCATTAATTACACAACTATATGAATTGGGTCTCAGTGTGAGTTATGACCGAATTCTTCAAGTCGAAAGCCAACTTGCAACAGCAGTGTGCCAGAACTTCAAGACCAAAGGAGTGGTTGTACCAGCTCAGTTTCGTCATGGACCATTTATTGTTGGGGCACTTGACAATCTGGATTACAACCCATCTAGTACAACTGCCGTTGGATCATTTCATGGTACAGGGATTAGTCTGTTTCAGTTCCCAACTGTCTCAAACTGTGGAACCAAACAAGGTGATCTTGTGCTACCTTCTCTAGGTTCAAAGGACTTGGAGTTACTCATGTCCTACTCAATTGTACCAGCTGTTGCAATGGACAAAACCAAGGTAGAAGTCCTGAAGTTGTCTAATGTGTCTGACCCTATTGAGGGACACTACCATGAAGCATGTTTCCAGGAAAAGGAGTGGATGAAAGAAGCGTTCAGGATCTTGGAGAAAGACACGATAGGGAAGGGTGATGTTATATCATGGTCAGCATACCACGCTACAAGGCAAGAACAAGATGAAGATCAAATGAAAACCCTTTCCTACCTCCTTCCCTTATTCCATGAAAAGGCCGCTACTCCAGCGATGATCAAGCATGGAATGAATGTTGTTCGGTCTGCTACTGAATTCCTTAACCCCGGGCAAATACCAGTTGTTGCATTCGATGCACCCCTATATGCCCTTGGTAAATTCATTCAGTGGAAGTGGCCAGACACCCACGGAGAAGACAAGGTCATCGTCATGTTTGGAGGTCTACATACAGAGATGGCCATGTGGAGAACGTATGGAGATTATCTAGAGGGATCTGGGTGGACAAATGCCTTGACACAAGCAGGCATTGCTTCGGCAGGAACTGTTGACTCATTTCTTAAAGCCTCTCATCTTACAAGAACCAGACATGCTCACCAGGTAACAGCTTTGACATTGGCAAAGCTGCAGCATGAAGCCTTTATGGAAACTGTTGGTCCCTATGATGACAAGACAAAGGAAGAGTGGAAGAAGAAGATGGTTCAGGTCAGTCCAACATTCCAATACTGGGAGACAATTCTTCAGATGGAGATAGACGGCCTCATATTCATACGATCACATCGTGCAGGAGACTTTCCATTGTATGTAGAAAGCTTGAAGAAAGTAGTTCCCTGGTTCTTTGCTCTTGACCACCAGAATTACGCACGTTGGCTTCCACTCCACATCCGGGACATGAAGAATCTCCCTCAGCCAGTTATGAATGAGTTTTCACGAAATGGACACTGGGTAGTACACAAGACCAAGAAGAGATTCTCAGCCATGCCTTTAGACCAAGCGCATGAACAAAACAATGAGAAAGTCAAAGGTTCAGGAGGCGCGGTGGGTCTGACTGAGAATCCAGTGGCATTCAAGAAGTGGATGGTAGCAGGGCCAGAACAAGCCAGATTGATTACTGAATATGAAGACGAAAACCTTCCAGAAACTGAAGACAACAACTTCCACCACGAAGAAGGACTATCTACACAGAGAAGATTCAAGGATCATGTTTCTAATCTCGTTGAAGTCTTCCGTGATATGGGAAATCCATTTTGTGATAATGGGAATGAGTTACTGGCTAGACACAAGGAATGTCATGGATGAATCTGTGGTCCATACAGTGAGAACTATAAAGGATTTGGGTAAGGAGCAATATAGCCGATACTACAAAGAAGTTGTCACAGATTGTACAAGGTCAATTCATACACCGATCAATAAGAACTCGCTTGCCCTCTTCAGATGTCCTCGGCCGAAATCTCAGGTACGGAATGTTGGGGGAATCCAACTACTGAAGAACGATGTTGCTCTATTCTCTCATCTGTATATTGTTATGCAACATCGGCATAGTGACATGGATGCATTCTTCCAACACGAGAATCACCCCCTTCCTTCTTCCCTATCTGATGGTGGGAAATTGCGGTTGGGAAAAAGTCTGACCTACTGAAAATCATTACATTTGAAAACAAGGACAACCCTCCAGATCCTTTTGATGTGAAACTTCTTGATGGAGCTGCCATCGTCCATTTGCTGTCTACTGCAGGTGTTACCAACTTTGAAGAGTATGCAGATCGTGTATTCGTCCCTTATCTCATCAAACAGTTAGAAACTTGCCAGCGAATTGACATCGTCTGGGATACCTACACTGCAAGCACCTTAAAAGAGACTACCAGAGAAAAACGGGGAAAAGGAATCAGAAGAAAGGTTGAAGGAAAAAACAAATTACCCCTAAATTGGCATGACTTCCTTCGAGACACTAGAAACAAGCAAGAACTGTTCGCTTTCCTATCAGACAAGGTTGCTGCAATGGAAGTTCCTAACAACAAAGAAGTTATTACATCAGGACCTGAAGTCATCATCAATGGGCCGACGCACAATGCCAAGATGCGACCATGAGGAGGCAGACACTAGACTGTTCATTCATCTTCAAGATGCAATAAAGGAAGGGCACATTAACTGCATGATCAGAACTGTAGACACGGATGTTATTGTCATTCTAATAGGAAAATTCATCACTTGACGTCCATAAGATCTGAAGTAAATATTTGGGTTGGTTTGGCACTGGGAAAAACTTCACTTACCATCATATTAACACAATCTGTGCCTCTTTGGGTGAAGAGAGATGCACATCCCTACCACTGTTTCACTGCTTCATGGGATGTGATACAACATCATCCTTTTACGGAAGGGGCAAGAATACGGCATGGGCAGCATGGCACCATTACCTGAGGTAACACAAGCATTCACATTCATGGCACGAAATCCATTTGCAGATGTTGACGCCGAAACTCCCCACTTCAAGCTTCTTGAACGGTACACAGTTGTCCTCTATGACAACACCAGTGACATTGAACGTGTAGATGAGGCAAGAAAGGTCATGTTCTGTCAGAAGGGAAAGCTATGGAGACTATCCCACCAACTCAGGATGCTCTTCTCCAACACACCAGGAGGGTCACATACCAGGGAGGAATATGGTCGACCTGTGAGAGAAGTGAACAGAATCTTCCAACTCCTGAAGGATGGGATGGACCTTTAGCGAAGAGTCCCAGTCATGGACACCAGTTTGGACCACAAGACCAGTAGCATCTAAAGCTTGCAGCGAATTGGTCAAATGCGGCTGCAAGAGCAAGAGTGGATGTGGCACCAGGTGTGCTTGCAAGAAGGCCAGGTGGAAGTGTACAGAACTGTGTAGCTGCAACTGTGCAGTTTAACATATAGCGTCGAGCGGGGTGAGTTGGGACAGTTCGGGACAGGGGGTGAGTTGGGACAGTAGGCATTGCAATGCTAAATGCCAAGATATTTCCATTTTATGGTGCCCATTTAATAGCCCTGCCCTTACTCTACAAATGTTGTTAATACAAGTTTTCTATAGAACCACGAATAATGCATGAAAATTGTGCAAATATGAAAGGGTAGCATTTTGACCTTTGTAGAATTTCATTTTTTAAAATGCACATATTTTGCCAATTTTCCTCTCCCACATTCAGTTATAGAGCTAAAGGTCTACTTTTTGGTGGGTGAAATCTTCAATTGTTAGTTTCGTTGATTTTTCTTAAACATGGTTTTCTTGAACATGGTTTTTGTGTTAAAATATTCACGATTTTCACTGTATATGTTGTACGAAGTGTGATTTCTGCAGTAAACATACTTCTGATCAGCTTAAAAGTTTTATTGATCTGATCATGCCAAAAAACATATAGTTTGATGCCAAACATGCCAAGGGAATTCTCTATTGAAACTTATATCAGAAATTCCATTTTGTCTATGGCGGCCATCTTGAAATCCAATATGGCGGCCAAGTAATGGTCTCTGAAGGTGGTTCCGGGGATATTTTTAATTGTTGGTCCAAAATATACAAGTAGGGAAAGTTTGGTGCTTTTGTCCGGATTGTCCACTTCAACTTGTTTAGCTGCCCTACTATGGTTTTATATATATTGATATATACACGACATTTGAGACATATGCAGGTTGCTGTGTACAATTATTATATTGTTATTAAGCAACTATTACATTCCCTATTTAACAATTATTTCTTTCTTGCTATTCCACCTTGTATAATCACCCATATGCAAAATTTTATATTATTGGGCTTTATCTTTTTCTACCACACACACACACACACACACACACACACACACACACACCCGGCATATTTTTAAAAAAATGTTTGCCCTGCATGCCTAGGCGCCGTTTTCTCCGCGGGAACGGAGGGTAAACTGAAGCAAATTTGGCGGGAATGGAGCGCTATACGGTCGGGTGTGTAATAACAATGATAATAACACTAAAAATAAGGAGCGAGGAAAGCCTGTTCTCAGCCTTCCGCAGAAGCTCCAAGATGCCTTTATGGGGGAGGCAGTTTCCACGGGATAAAGACCACCGCAACATCCATTTCGAATAACCTTTCTTCCTCCGAGAACAAAAGTATTCATAGCAAAACAACTTTGCAATATATATACACGTCATTGTTATTATATATATATATTCATATACAAATTGAAATCACACACACACACACACACTTATTCGGTTTTGAATGAGTGTTCAGGATCGACCCGTGTTCGATTCCTTTGCAGCATCCCGTCTCGTTTGGGGAATTTTTAGAGTACCCATTCATCGACCAACCAAAGTAGGATGAACACCTGGGAGTGCTGCGCGCCGCCTGCCCACGACGGGACTCGAACCCGTGGACGATGGATTTATAGTCAACATTGTTAAGTACTACTACTACTACACCTAGTTGCACACACACACACACACACATATATATATATATATATATCTGTGTGCGTTATAATGAAAGATGAAAGAGTACTGAAGTACTTGCAGTTTTACAGTGGCATTTAGCAAAAAACATTCTCAAACCAGGAACTAACTATACACAAAACAATTTTACAAAAAGTGGCAAACTGGAAACGAAATGGAAAACAAGCAAAAAATTTAAACAAACCAAGTATCAATACTATATACTGAAAAGAAATGTGTAGATGTATGAATCAAAACTGAAGTAAATCAAGATAAAAAAGAAAATAAAACCAAACAAATAACAATTAAAGGAAAAAAAAAAAAAAGATAACACAAACCAAACAAGACTGCGTGTGTTAATCAACCCAAACAAATTAAAACAACCACAAACAACCAACATGCAAACAAAATACGACTTCAAGCAACGATAACATCTGTTCAGATTTACATAAAATAAATGTTTAAAAGCTCTCCTGTACAAATTACAGAAATAAAACACTTCATATATATATATATATATATATTTTAGGGTGTCTCTTATTGGGTAGTCAAAAATTGAAATGTTGAATTATTTTATCTGCGTCCCCTAAAATAGTTCCATTTAGCATAAAAACTAAAACTTGAAAGTTTGACACAAATTGGCTCATATTTAGGGGTCGCCCCCGGCTAATAAAAATGGTGACCATGGCATAATAGCTCCTGACATATGATTATGCTCATTATACATATAATTCCTTCCTTCTTTTTTTAGTTTGATTCGTTTTTATAAGTATAGGCCTTCTTATTTATCATTGATCCTTTTCTAACCTATCCTTGATGTTGTTATAATCCATCCTTTGGTCCTCAATCCTTCTTTATCCCAATCCTTTTTCTCCTATCCAAAATCCTTCCTGGCTCTTTTTTTATATACAATCAGCAATGAAGCATTGCTACAAAAAAAACCATTAGTTTATTATAGAGAGATAAATTCAAAATGCCAGTGCTATTTACATACTTTAATTACTTTAGCATTATTTCCTTATACAACATTTATTTAATATACAATGATTATACAATATGGTGTATTTTAAGGTGCGACCTCATTGATGGTTATTTTTTGAGAAGAACAGTTTTTGATGGAACTGGGTGACTCTGGCGGTGTTTTGCAACAATTTGAAGCAGGAACTGGAGCTGCTCTTCCCCCACTGTCAATTTCTTATTCAGCTCTTGAACTAAAGCTACTACACGTTCTGCCCGGTCATTTACAACAGATAGAGCTGCAACAATAGCTCTGGCCCTTAAATATTCACAGTTGGATGTCCAAGTGCTGGGTGCCTTGTTCAGAAATCCTTCTGGCAAATTCAGCTTAGTAAAAAATTCTCTAGTATTTCTTGTAACAAGTTGGTGTAGTCCTTCACCAGAGCAGAAGGTCGATTCAGGAATCCGAGGACGCTTGGGTGGTCTATCAGTGGACTCATCTTCTAATGCCTTTACCATGCGTTTCTTTACATCTGTAGTAATTCGCTCATCAAAGAAAGCAAGACCAACTGCTTCTTCAGACAGGTACCATAAGTGGTTAGAGAGCTTTTTTTTAGTTGCATCAGAAATCTTTTTGTTAGGATAATTAATCAATGACCTCATAAGGAGCCAGTCATTAAATGGGGTTTCAATAGAGAGTGAGGATGTTGTCCAAGCCTTCATATAGATGAGAACAGAAAAAAGGGAAAGATATCGAATTCCTCGTTCTTCAGTCTTAGTCATCTTGAACTGGTTTCGAAAAAGCCACATCTTGATAGAATAGAGCGCTTTGGACATCCAGCGAGCTCGATGCATGGCACCTGGTGCACGAAACTTGATGCCTTTATTGGGGACACCTCCAAGAAAGATGATGGACAGATGCAAAAGTTCTTGATAGTCACCCCGTAGCATAGGTGCCTGGGATCTAGCAAACTGAATTAGTTCAGTTTTAGACTGGATAATTGCTTCTTTAGTAATCGTGTCTGTCTCACCTGTTTGGAACTGGCTTTGATCAACAGAAGTCCAATTGTCACGAAAACGCTTAAAGATCAATATCTCTGGACCAGTTGATGTAGATCCCAATGTTGCTTCAAATGCAGCTCCCAACAATAAATCTAAAACATGGTGTCTACAAGGCAAGTACAAAACATCATGTCCCAATTTTGCTTCGATGAGAGCACAGGCTCCACTATATTGACCCGTGTTTGAAGCTGTTGTATCGAAACAAATTGCTTTTACTCTCTCTGTAATTCCCCATTCATTCAGGCAGTTAAAGACGGCTTCAGCTTGTGCTTCTCCAGTTGAGTTTGGGATTTTGGGGACACCAAGCAGCTGTTCAACACCAGGTCCTGACACAAGTACTGGGAGACGATCAATGTGCTTGTGCGAGGTGAGGTCCTCCATCATCTTGCCATCCCAGTGGACTGTCATAGAACATTCTTTATGGAAATGCTCCTTAAGTTCTTTAGCATGACGAGCTCGGTTCTTATTTCGAAGGCGATGGATAGAATGTTGGTTTATGTTGTAATCTGAAGCGTCCAAACCAAAGCTTTTAGCTGCCTCTGCGAAGATAAATGTTGCCTTTCTAGAGGAAATTTGTGTACGATCCAGGGCAGCAGACATCTGAATAGTCATGATGTTTTTCATGCCTCGTTTTTTCTTAGATTTTGGTAAAGCACAATCAGTATAAATAATTGTGAAAAATATAAATAACATAGTTTATTATCTGATAATAGCAAAAAAGAAGTATAGTGATACACAGTTACACACCTTTTACTTATGACAGTAGAACACTGAATGATGACAAATAAACAATTGCAACATAATCTGGAGCATTCTTGATGAAACATGTTTAAACAGGTTGATCTTGTCTTATCAAGCAATATTTTCAGCTACAAACGTGACAATTATCTCTAATATATTCATTTAATTGAATTCATCATAAATGATGATGATTAATTAATTAAAAACATATGTTTAGTATACTTGACAACTGCTAGTAATTTCAAATATTAATTGCATAAATAATAGCTATATTTTATGAACTTTAATAAGCGGGGGCGACCTCTAAAAATTGTTCAATCCAAAAGAAATTTTATACGTGATGTTTTTTCAACCAATGGAACTGGTTGAGGGGGCGCAACCTAAAAAAAATCAACACTTCGAAAATAAGAGACACCCTAAATTATATATATTGTGTGTGTGTGTGTGTGTGTGTGTGTGTGTGTGTGTGTGTTCCGTGGGATGATTTCTCACTTCACGGAGGTCAGGCTTGTTGCCCCACTTGTCGAGTTGACCTGGGGAAGTGGAGAGTTGGTTCCTTCCGCTCTCCACTACATGTAGTCAGGTACACCCGGCTCATCTTGGATTCTTGTCAGGTCTGGTCTTTTTTTTAAATTTCCACACTCCACCACTCGTGTTTCGTAGTTCCTTTGGCATCTGGTAGAACAGTCTTAGCCCTCTCACACCAAAGCTATTTTCCTTCAGGGTTGATGATATTTTCTGTCTAGCCTTTACTTTAGGGACACGACACATTCTTCCTTTCCTACTTTTCACTGTTGTCTGAGTGGGTATAGGGTTCAAAGTGATATTGGGGGCTAGTTTTCCTATTATTGTAAATACGTAAATAATGGTGTACATTTTTCATGTGTAAATAATGGTGTACCTCTCTTCTCCTTTCCAGCGCGTATAAATTTAATTTACGTAATCTTTCCCAATAATTTAGTTTATTGATCTTGACTCTAAAGTTTCCGCGAATCCCTTAAAGTTGACTAATGTCTTCTTTATATGGGAATGTTAAGACAGCAATACTCCAGTTTGGGTAAGATCAGTGTTTTCAACAGCAGTATCATTATATTCCTGTCTCTACTTTTAAAGGTTCTCATTTTATCAGTATTTGTCCAGTTATTCTTTTTACTTCGTTTACTACTACCTTAATTTCTTTAAAATTTCTCGTCATCAGTCATTATAATTCCCGAATCTTTTGCCTTAGAATTTCTCTGAATTTTCTGTCCATTTGAGGCATAGAATTCCATAGATTTTAATATCTCATTTCTTCCGTATGTTGAAATTTCTCGGTATTAAATTTTATATCGTTGCCTTCTGACCAACTGTAAATTCTGTTCGTGTTTGTTTGTAGATATTTTATATCATCTGCGTTTCTTATTTTTCAATTAATTTTAGTGTCATCAACAAAGGATGCTGCTCTGCTGTATCACTGCTAACTTCATCATCTATATCAGTTCGCATAATTACGAATAGTAATGGAGCTAATACTCTTCCTTGTGGTACTGAACTACGGGTCTCCCATATATATATATATATATATATATATATATATATATATATATATATATATATAGTGATGTATGTCACATCCGCATAAAATTCAACATCCGCATCCGCACCTGCAGGATGCGGATGTGTAATTTTAGCATATTTTAGCTACTTTAGCTATCCTCCAAGCAGTATTCCCAGTGAATAACTATTCAGTGGGGCTGGCCTTATTTATGATGAAAAATTAAATCGGCTGAAAGGAGACAAGTCAGAAAATTGCTATTTTTAAAACACAATTTGCCCCTCGTTCACTTCAAATACTTCATTTGATCTTCAATGTAACTGACAATGTCTGTTGGATATTTGTATAATTAATTGCTCATGCTACAATACATAACAATGTCATAAGCACACTACTTTCCAAAGGGTGGTGGTTGAGGAAAGTGGTTGGTGGGATGCAAGACGAGTTGGGTCCCGTCCCGCATCCTGGTAACACAGTTGTGTGTGTGTGTGTGTGTGTGTGTGTGTGTGTGTGTGTGTGTGAACATCCTTAACCCTGAAAGAAAATTGTTTCGTTGTGAGAGGACCAAAACTGTTTAATCAGCTGCCCAAAGACCTAAGGAACACGAATGGTGTTGCAGTGGACATCTTCAAAAGATTAGACGCCTGGCTCAGAACAATCCCAATGAGCCGGGCGTACCTGGCTATGTGAGGCGGAGAGTACAAGAAACCAACTCACTACTTCACCAGGCCAACTCAAGAGGAGGGGCGACAAGCTTGACCTTCGTGAAATGCCGAATCATCGCGCGGAACCTTTGAAAGGTATATACACGCAGCAATGTTTATCAGCATTTCTACATCTTAAAAGATTTAAAAATACATATTGTGGCCCACCACTCATACTCAGTGGTGGATCCAGAGGGGGGCTGAAGAAGCTCTAGCCCCCCATCTTGTCTTTAAACAAGATGGGGCACCTCGTCATTACGCAAACATTATTCGGGAGTACCTAAATGAACGATTTCCAAATCGGTGGATCGGACGTGGAGGCGGCAACAGGCCCTGGGCGGCTCGATCTCCTGACCTAACGCCCTTGGATTTCTTTGCACGGGGCTTTATCAAATCAAACGTCTATCAAACGAGGGTTACAGATCTGTAAGATTTACGTGCTCGTATCGTAACAGCAGTTACAAAAATAACCCATGTCATGCTCCAAAATGTGTTCCGCAATGCTGCTGACAGATTCGAACTCTGTAGAGATACTGATGGTGCTCATGTAGAATCATATGCTTAAGTATTCATTAAATGTATGCCTTCTATTATACTGTTATTGAATTTTACCCTTTTTGCTACGTTTTCACTGAAATAGATAGGGACTTTATAAACACCCTGTGTATATATATATATATATAATATATAATATATATATATATATGAATAAAACCACGAAGGAAAGGAAACACAAAAGGTGCTCAAGCGCTTTCGTCTAATGACATCCTCAGGAACACTGAGCACCTTTTTGTGTTTCCTTTCCTTCGTGGTTTTATTCATCATAAATATTTTTCACGTGTTACTTTCGTGAAATAATTTTCATATATATATATATATATATAATCAGATCGTTTCCGGATAAAGTTTTAGAAAGAAGAGATTTTATCGTTCCACAAAGCACTATTCCCCACATACATGCATACGCAGGGTAGGGACAACTGGCAGCATCACTGCCACGTATGCAGAGGGTCAAAGAAACGCAATGAGAATTACGTAATAATTCAGTACAGTACCGGTAGTTCATCGCGACTGAGAAAAAACATTGCTTTGATTTATCATACACTTAAATATAATTAATTCATAATCCTCTCTCTCTCTCTTATTTATTTATATAATACACACAGACCGTGCATGGAACAAGGAACTCTTCTGGGAAAATTAAATCAACTATAGTCCGAATAAGTAATGGTAAGTGACAAACACTATAGTTTTTTCTTTTTCATGATGTTAGCCCGACGTGGGCAACGGGTCACTGGCAAAGAGGTCCCAAAAATATAGCTTCCCTCACCAGCTATCTGCAAAGCAAAGAGGATCCAGCTTTGGGACAGGATCTAGGGTTTAAAGTAGGGTTGGCAAAAACCCAGCAAAAAACAAAAAACCCAGATGGGTTTTTGCTGGGTTTTGGGGTTTTTGCCAAACCTGGTTTAAAGCAGCCTAGCCCCGCTACATTTAGAACCTCAATATAAGCAAAAGACTAGTTGCATTCACGTCGGATTGAATACATCAAAGAAAAAGAGGTAACTATTGTATTTTTAGCCGAAAACCAAAACTTAAACCCCTCCTTTTTCTTTAATGTATTCAATCTGACGTGAATGCAACGAGTCTTTTGCTTATATTCAGGTCCTGAATATAGTAGGCTAGGTGTAGCTGTAAACCCTAGATCCTGTCCCAACTTTAGCTGGATCCTATCTGCTTTGCAGAAAATGCAGATAGCTGGTGAGGGAAGCTATATTTTTGGGGCCTCTTTGCGAGTGACCCGCTGCCCACTAAAGTGGATTTAATTTTCCCAGAAGCGTTCCTTGTTCCATGTACGGTCTGTGTATCATAAAAAACCTCAGGGAATCATTCCGAGTTCACTCCCATATATATATAATATATATATATATATATATATATAATATATATATATATATATATATATATATATATATATATATATTAGTTCCAAAACAAGAGAATTTTAATGCATTTCGCTACGACGAATCCAGAAATGTTATCTGAAAACTTTTTTTATAAAAACTTTCCTACTTTAAAACCTATTTTATTTCTTTAAATTTTAATAAATTTCCTAATCTAACTTCAAAGGTTAGATTAACGTTCGTCACCTTATATGCTGATTTTATCTAGTGAAACGACTGCTTATTTATAGGCCTATAAAAACAGATGTCTGTTTTCTATTTTGTTTTCCTCAGTGTGTGTGTGTGTGTGTGTGTGTGTGTGTGTGTGTATTATAAATATATATATATATATATAGATATATATATATATCATAAGATTAAAATTCGATAAGATAATCGGGTACTTCGAACGGAATAGGATAGAATGCTAATTGAGTTTTAAGTTTAAATAGCAAATGGGGTTTCAAAAGGCTCTCTCTCTCTCTCTGTGTGTGTGTGTGTGTGTGTGAGACCCTATATCAGGCTAAATTAAATTAAAATTAACACCAAAGCGCTTGTACAACCTCCTTATATACGTTTTCATATAGGATGAAAACGAGCGAAATGAAAGATGTTAAAAGATGTGAAATGTTGGCAAGTACTGGAAATTTTGGCCGATGTTGGGAATTTGCATAGAAAGAAGTCTGTTTGGGAAGAAAAGTGCTCTCATATCTGTGATTATTCGAAGCAAGGATCGGATCTGAGAGAAACACGAAAGGTATGCCACAATGTTATTGTGCCATTACGACACACGAAAATGCCAGACACAGGAGGGAAGGGAAGGCCACTAACACCCAAAAAGTAGTATCGTAGCGAATGAGAGAAAGAGAGATCGTGTGTGTGTGTGTGTGTGTGTGTGTGTGAAAGGAAGACTTAAAAAGTTAAAACTCAAAAAATGAGAGAAAATTAGGAGCAAAAGATAAAACTAATATAATTTACCTACCTACCACCCAATTGAGACCGGAGAAAGACGATACTTACACGCACATATTTATATCTATATATATATATATATATATCTCGCTCAGAACACTTTGGCATTTTATGAAACTAAATTAGCATAATTTTAGTGCGTGTTAGCGCTTACATTGAAAATAAGCGTAACACGGGCGACACAAAGCGCCCTCTACTGACCACTGGACATTCACTCTTTTTAAATGGAATATACTGGTAAAGTTCAAAATAGGTAAATCTTCGCTTGAAAGTTTTATCGTCCTACATTTCAAGCTTGCAAATCGATGTTAAAGACGATCAATGTACTACTACTACTACTACTACTACTACTACTCTCTCTCTCTCTCTCTCTCTCTCTCTCTCTCTCTCTCTCTCTCTCTCTCTCAGCGTATCATGTCATAATCCTACATGTATGAGAGGTCAGGTTCGTGACCCGATCCCAATTGAGATATGTAGTTTGATGAAGGAGAGAATTGCTTCCTTGATATGAATCTCACATCTCTTACAGGTATAAAACAATGCTTATGTGGCACTATTTAGTGCCACGTGTCAACATAGTTTCAGCATCAAGTATATATATGTATATATATATATATATATATATATATATATATATATATATATACAGGGTGAGTCAAAAGTCTCCATACATAGGCAAAATGGTCATGATAAATAAATGATTATTTATTTTTATTTTTTTGCAGGTGATGTGCTGAGATGCCTTTGTCCTAAGAAGAGCGTATAGAGATCATTCTTCTGGCAGGATCAGGAAGCTGTCGCAAGGTTGCCGAGGATTTTAACAGGAGACACGCCCCCGGCACGCACATCACACACGACACCGTTGACAAAGTCATTGAGACTCATTTGTGACTTACAAGTGATTGCATAATAAAGTGACCATTTTGCCTATGTATGGAGACTTTTGACTCACTGTATATATATATATATATATATATATATATATATATATATATATATATATATATATGTCAGAAATGCCCAAGTTGGTCGAACATGTGTAAATTTTCGACCGTGACCATTTTTTACCCATTAGATCGAACAGGTTATATTTTTAATATTTTTAATCACTTTCGTTTGTTAGGTTGGGGGTTCTATGAGAAAGTTTAGAGAAAGCGTATTTTACTGTATATAATGATTATTTTTTCGAATTTCACCCGCATTCAGACTTTAAACTCAAAAAACTCAGTCAAATAAGTCGTTCTTTATGCTTCCTTAGACTTTATACACACCCTCTGATTTATTTTAGGTAAAAGTTACGCTAGGTTAACCCGAGTTAACCTAACCTAACCTAACCTAACCTAGCGTAACAACCTTACACAAGTAGGTCGTACAAGAAAATCTGATTTATTTACAAAGCTCGACCTAACTGGTAAAAAAGGTGGCTTACTATTGGCGCCACTTGGGAATTTAGATAATATATACAGTATATTATATATATATAGTAGGCTGAGACCGCTCCCCCCCCCCCCGCCACCGACTGTGTTCCTATAATTTCTAATGATCTAAAAAGGTGAATCGAGAAAGCTGAATCGGAGAAGAGAATCTGACGAAGATAATCGAGAGTGGCAAAGGAAATACCAAATTTCAGGTCAAACAGGTGTCCATAACAGTTTTGCATTCAATAGACGCAAAATACACCCAAATAAGGTTCAGTTCCATATATATATATATATATTATATATTATATATATATATATATATATATATATATATATATACATTTTTGTGTGTGTGTGTGTGGATATAAATGAAGTCGTGTGTGTGGATATAAATGAAGTCGTGTGTGTGACAATAATTCACAGATGTAGTGGGGTAACTTCTTTCTGAGCTACCTTCAAACATTAAAAGAACATTATAGAAATATATTTATTGCCGTTGGTCGTGATTAGTTTAGGTCAGGCTACATTTGAGAGTACCTCACTATTTAATGATTTAAGAGAAAACAACTTGCGAGACCTCATTTGCATCCGACAAACTAATCACTCCCTTCTCAGTTCGATGGCACTAAGGTTAGGTTAGGGTAAATTAAGTTCGGTTATGTGGAGACGTGCACATCATATATATATATATATATGTGTGTGTGTGTGTGTGTGTGTGTGTGTGTGTGTATAAAATTGTTTCACATCCTTTTATAAAATTAAATATACCCGTATAACGAACAATAAAAGACATCAAATAATTAAATTCCTTTTGTCACAGTCATTAGCCAAAAACCGGCCTCCCCTTTCATCGAAATAAGGGAAAATGATACTCTCTGACGTCACTGCGTTCCATAAGGAGTGAATGTCTCCAGATTGTGCGTTAGAAAAGTGATGTGTCCTTATTCAGATCTGTATAAAATGAAGGTGAAAAGGACAAGAAATTGCTTTGAATGATTTATTGATTGTGTGTGTGTGTGTGTGTGTGTGTGTGTGTGTGTTAAAAAGGTATCTTTTAAAAGTGAGTGAATATATATATATATATACCGTCTGCCAAAAAAAAAGGGTTCACTCTAAAACCATTCATGGAATTAACATTTTTCAAACAATCAGTATGAAACTTATACACGTAAAAGATGCATAAGACATCTACCTGTAAACCAAATTTCAGTTCAAAGCTATCAAAAATAACGATTTATTAAATATTTCTCTAATAATACTACAACTGATGCTCGACAAACTAATCAAGAATCCTTTATTTCCATTTTCACTTTTGTAAATTCTAATATACGATTTTTTTTTTGCGGGGTTATAAAATAGAGAGAATATGTCATTTTCAGAGGAAGATAAGATTATAATTAAGCATTATAGACTAGAAAAGGAATATGGACGAACGAAACTACTCTCCGAATTCCCCAACAAAGGATAGACTCTTGGTGGTTTGGGAAAGCTTCTAAAGAAAATTGACGAGAGTCGGGATATCAAAAGAAGAGAGGGAAGTGGGCGACCAAAAACTGTTCGCATACGAGACAATATTGACGACGTCGAAGAACGCGTATATTACGTCAGGAAAACCAGCCAGGAACCCATATGACACCAGCTCGCATATCAAAAGAGTTCCAATGATCAGAAACTAGTGTGAGACGCATAATTAAACAAGATCTTCAGCTAAAACCTTTCAAAAGAGTGCACGGACAAAAGATTACTCAAACTGATGAGCAGAAACGAGTTCAAAGATCAAAACAAATCTTACGGCGAGTAACATGTGATAAACTTTCAAAGGCTTTTTTCACTGATGAAGAGAGATTCACTGTGGAGCCACCTCGGAACAGTCGAAATGACAGAGTTTACTCGCACGTCCAATGTAAGAATGAAATACCTCATAGCAGAAGTCATTTCTCAGCTAGTGTCATGGTGTCAGTTGGCCTATCAAAGTTAGGAAAAACATCCATTCATTTTATTGAGCCTAGTGTAAAAGTCAATGCCGAGTACTGTGGAAATACTCTGCTGCGAATCATGCTTTCCGAAATGCAAAATCTGGCCAATGGTGGTTATTATTTTTTTCAGCAAGACGGAGCAATGTTCCATACAGCAATAACAACTGTGGAATACTTAAAAAATAATGTTCCAGAATTACTTGAACCCCAAAATTGGCCATCTAACAGTCCTGACCTGAACCCTGTTGACTATGGAATCTGGGAAAATTTGACAGAGAGAGTTTACAGGAGCAGGGTGAGAAATGTTGATCACTTGCGTCAGCTTCTTGTGGAGAAGTGAGAAGAGATACCACAGGAGCAGATCGATCGAACCATTGATGGATTTCGTCCAAGACTGAAGAAAATTGTTGAAACAGAGTAAAATGTTAATTTGATTTCTTTTGTAAACTTAGGATTTAAGTTCTGTTTCGAAATTCAAAGTCCTTTTTTTATTTTCATGGTTTTTTAATGGAGGCACTTCCTATATTTTATAAATCTTATGATGTATTTTATAACTAAAATGAGAATAAAAATTTTATTACCAAAGTTTTACCGCCTTTGCGGACTCCTAGAATTCAAAACTGGAGCGATGTTCACCAACAAAATTTGTTGAACATAAACAATCCTCATTAAATCATTAATTTTGATAATAATTATCTGAAAATTGGTATACATATATACTGTTTACATAGTTTTGCTCTGTATGAGTTTCATTATAATTGACTAATAAATGTTGATTTCATGGCCGTTTATAGAGTGAACCCTTTGATTTGGCAGACAATATATATATATATATATGATGAATAAAACCACGAAGGAAAGGAAACACAAAATGGTGCTCAAGCGCTTTCGTCTAATGACATCCTCAGACGAAAGCGCTTGAGCACCATTTTGTGTTTCCTTTCCTTCGTGGTTTTATTCATCATAAATATTTTTCACGTGTTACTTTCGTGAAATAATTTTCATATATATATTATATATATATATATATATATATATATATATATATATATATATATATATATATATGAGAGAGAGAGAGAAAATAATAATTAGGATCTCTCCAAACAGACATGAACAGAATCTACAAGAAGACGGAAGACAACAATATGAAGTTTAACACTGAGAAATTTCAGCTTTTACGGTACAGAAAAACAGAGGACCTAAAATCCATGGAATATTATACCCCAAATGGACATGAAATTCAGAGTAATTCTAAAGCAAAAGATTTAGGAGTTGTAATGACTGACGATGCGAAATTTGAAACACAAAATAAGATGGCAATAAACAGAGCAAAGAGTAACTGGGCAGATGCTGAGAACCTTTAAACGATGGGATAGGAATATAATGATTCCTCTACTGAAAACACTGATCATACCCAAATTGGAATTCTGCTCGGTCCGAACATCCCCGTATTAAAAAAGAAGACATCAGACAACTAGAAGGGATTCAGAGAAGCTTCACAGCCAAAATCAATGGGTACAAAGAACTAAATTACTGGGAAAGGTTACGCAAATTAAACCTATATTCACTGGAAAGGAGGAGAGAGAGATACACCATTATTTACACTTGGAAAATAATGGAGAAACTAGCCCCTAATCTTACTCTGAACCCTGTAACTCCCCAAACAACAGTGGGAAGTAGAAAAGGAAGACCGTGTCGTGTTCCCAAATTAAAGGCTAGACAGGGAACATCCTTAATCCTGAAAGAAAATAGTTTTGTTGTGGGAGGACCAAAACTGTTTAATCGGCTGTCCAAAGACCTAAGGAACACGAGTGGGGTTACAGTGGACATCTTCAAAAGAAGACTAGACGCCTGGATCAGAAAAATCCCCGATGAGCCGGACATACCTGGCTATGTGAGGTGGAGGTACAAGAAACCAACTCACTACTTCACCAGACCAACCCGAGAGGAGAGGCGACAGCTTGACCTTCGTGAAATGAGGAATCATCGCGCGGAATAGTTGAAAGGTATTTTATATATATATATATATATATATATATATATATATATATAATATATATTATATATAACCTTTGGTTAGCTCCCTCCCGAATTGTTCATTCTGACGAAGGTCAAGCTTTTCACTTCACCTTAGACCTACAGTTTAACGTGGAATCCGAACCACGCCCCATCAGCAGCCCAGCGTCTTAACCACTAGGTCACCTAGGGTACCCATTTATCTACCAACCACTTTCTTTATTGTGTGGAAGGATGAACAGCTGGGTTTTGCTGCGCGCTGGCTGCCGTCGGGTCTCGAACCCGGGGCCGATGGATATATATATATATGTTTATTTTTGTTGAGTTTGAACGACGGTTCAGGATCGACCTGCGGTCGACCCCTCTGCAGCATCCCGCCTCATTTGCGGGGATATATATATATATAGACCTAATATCCTAATATGGATGGGACAAGGAACTCTTCTGGGATAATTAAATCCACTCTAGTCCGAATAAGTAATGGTAAATGGTACAGAAGTTCTTGTTTTTTCATAATAGAAACCCAACGTGATAAGACCGTCCCAAAGCTAGGTCCTATCTGCTTAGCAGATAGCTGGTGAGGAATGCTATATTTTGGGGGCCTTTTCGCTAGTGGGTGACCCGTTATCCACGTTGGGCTTCGATCATGAAAAAGCAAAAAGTTTAAAGTTTAGTATTTGCCATTTACCATTACTTATTCGGACAAGAGTGGATTTTATATATATATATAGGAAAAAAAAAATATATATATATATATATATACACAAACTCAGAATGGTTCCCTGAGAACATTATATGTTAAACAGACCGTGCATGGCACAAGGAACTCTTCTGGGAAAATTAAATCCACTATAGTCCGAATAAGTAATGGTAAATGACAAATACCATAGTTTTTTTCCTTTTTCATGATTTTAGCCCGACGTGGGCAACGGGTCTCTCGCAAAGAGATCCCATAAATATAGCTTCCCTCACCAGCTATCTGCAAAGCAGACAGGATCCAGCTTTGGGACGTGGATCTAGAAAGCAAACCTAGATCCCTACACTCAGAACCTCTATATAAGTAAAAGACTCGTTGCATTCACGTCGTGTTGAATAAATCAAAGAAAAAGGGGGTAACTATTGTATTTTTAGCCAAAAAAACCAAAACTTAAACCTCAACCGGGACATTGAGCGTCCACTTTTCAAGGCACGAAACACGTCCGTTTAGTATACACAAACTCAGAATGGTTCCCTGAGAACATTATATGTTAAACACAGACCGTGCATGGCACAAGGAACTCTTCTGGGAAAATTAAATCCACTATAGTCCGAATAAGTAATGGTAAATGACAAATACCATAGTTTTTTTCCTTTTTCATGATTTTAGCCCGACGTGGGCAACGGGTCTCTCGCACGTGTTTCGTGCCTTGAAAAGTGGACGCTCAATGTCCCGGTTGAGGTTTAAGTTTTGGTTTTTTGGCTAAAAATACAATAGTTACCCCCTTTTTCTTTGATTTATTCAACACGACGTGAATGCAACGAGTCTTTTACTTATATAGAGGTTCTGAGTGTAGGGATCTAGGTTTGCTTTCTAGATCCACGTCCCAAAGCTGGATCCTGTCTGCTTTGCAGATAGCTGGTGAGGGAAGCTATATTTATGGATCTCTTTGCGAGAGACCCGTTGCCCACGTCGGGCTAAAATCATGAAAAGGAAAAAAACTATGGTATTTGTCATTTACCATTACTTATTCGGACTATAGTGGATTTAATTTTCCCAGAGAGTTCCTTGTGCCATGCACGGTCTGTGTTTAACATATATTATATATATATATATATATATATATAATAATTACATTATCTGAATTGTGCAGTGAAAGATAAGAATATGAGACAATGTCGCCTCAATGATTCACTTTATTTATCATTAAAAAAAAAAAACTAAATAAAGACAAGAAAAATGTTGTTATTTTATCCTGAAAAAAACTAAATTAATAACAAAGGAAACAAACGAGTTTTTCTACATAGTTTCGCTTCTTTTTTTTTTAATTTTAAACTCGGTTTTCTTTTTTCATTTGTTTTAAGAGTTATCTTATTTTCATAGATAAAATTACGTCTTCAGCGCATATATATATATATATATATATATATTATATATATAAATTTAAATAATATACTTTTATTTTCAAGGCTGTGTGTGTGTGTGTGTGTGTGTGTGTGTGTGTGTGTGTGTCAAACATGCCTAGTCAGTCAGTGATTCAGTTATTCCTGTCAGTGAAAATGTTGGAATAAATCTAGCTGTATTCACAATGTTGACTCCACCGATTCGACCATATATACAATTAAATAGCTTAAATAATTAATCGATAGATAATAACGGCTACGTGAAGCTTGAGTAGATTTTATAAGCGAATCGAAGTAGTGCCCTAAACCCGGGATTCGACCCGGAGTCAACCTGCATGGCGAACAACTGAGTCACGGAGGATAAAACCAATGATTGTGGTTGTTTCCCAACCTTCGCAACGGCAAAGGTGACGTAACATGGAGGACCTACAGCTTTAAGTGGTATCCAAACCAAGGGACGGTCACCCATTAAACTACTGAACAGACCCAACGTCGCTTTACATCGCTGATTTAAAGGGATACGGTGGTGCGCCGTGGTCACGATGCTTTCCATCCAGGGAAAAGTTCTATATACACAGGGTGATCGTAAAGTCACGCAACCAAAATATGATTGCATAATTATCTCCGGTTTGCGTGACTTTACGATGACCCTGTATATACATAAAGGCGTTATTCCGATAGAGAGGGATTTATGTCAACCTTTTCCGAGATACGGCTTAAAAGAAACCCCTCCAAGACCGATAAGGTTATCTAAACCGTAAACTTGGTCGAAACGTTAATGTCATTCTTATTGAAATAAATCTATTGAGGGACCGCCTCTGAGCTAGGAACTGAACACCACTTTCACGCTAATTCTCAGAACCTAACAACAGAAATCCCTCATCTCTCTCTTATACACACACACACACACACACACACACACACACACACACACACACAGAAAACCTTACACGGAAACGATGCAATTCTTTACCTATATAAACGAACCCATACCCATATATTCCTGCATGCCACCTCATCCTTGCCCCCGCCCCACTTTGTGGTGGAACCCCTTTTGGCCCCCGAAATACGTAAGACCCGCTTGTCTTCGAGGGAAAGCAACGACAAGAGTGTCAGTTAGTCTAAACACCGTGTCTAAATTTGGATCACTTTCACTGAATGAGAAAAGCAGATTTCGCCCCAGCACAAATAAACTCAGGAGTACACTCGCAGTAAACTCAGCCTAAACTCAATTAGGAGTTTACAAAAGGATGACATACGTTTAGGGGGATCTCGAGAGGTTAAAGGAGACCAAAATTTAAAATTTTCACGTACGGTACACATTCATATATATGGTATTATTGCATGGTACCCAACATGAGGACTGTATACACAATTTTGAACAAAAACGCAAACAAAACCCAAAGATTCGAAGTATTTGTATGCTGGTCTTGTCTAGTTTGAAACTTCAATTACTGAATATGAATTTCAATAAATTACTAATATCTTACTAGGTCAAGCTAGTCAATATTTAGTGGTGTGACCTCTTCAAGCACGGATAGCGGCTTTACATCTCGAAGGCATCGAATCAACCAGAGCCTGCAGCAGCCCTGTCGGGAAGAATTTTTGGTTCTTCGTATGGGCAGTACGGTAAAGGTCCTAATGCTTGTTCCTTCACTTTTGAGGCTATTTTTTTAGTTGTTTACAAAACTCCCAGTGGGATCAGGATTTTGTGATGAAAAATTGAGCACTGAGAACTTCCCAATCTGCTCCTACCTCTCCAAGTAAACCTTGAGTATTGCATTATACTGTACAGCGTTTTGGGTCATTGTCTTGTTCAAAGATTAATCCCGTCTCAATTAAATGAAATCTACTCCGAAATGAAATTTTAATCAAAATTTTGTGGTAGAATATCTTATTTATACTCCCATCGATTTTTACAAGATCACCCACTCCATTTGAACTGAAGCAACCAAACACCATAATAAAATACTCTGTTTCACAATCTTATTTTACAGTTACACAAACCTTTCATACATGGATACGTCGTCTCACAAACCTACGCCTTTCATTCCGAAAAAGAAATCCCTTTGGTTTCGTAAATGCACGCAGTTATCACGAGAGGTTTGATGTTCCTCTGCAAATTAAACTAGTTTCCTTATTCACATCACTAATATAGACTTTGACAACTTTTCCCTGCAGCCCACGTTCTTGGAGCCTTCTTTTCAGAGTGGATGTACTAGCAGCATTTACTTGGTCCTCTTGAATGGTTGCAATATTTCTGAAACTCTCCTGAAGCGATTTGCTAAGGAGAAATGCAAACATTTCTGCGATAGTTACTCTACAGTAGGTCAACGAGTAGCTAAACAGTGATTTTCCTGTACCAGCTGAATGGTTCTTTGAGCATCTTTAGATATTTTGCGTTCCATTGCAATTTCTCTTTGGCTGTTGTCCTGTTTAGGAAAATTAATTATTTTGGCTTTTATTCACAAGTTAACTGTTCATTTCGTGGTGGGAAAGATCATCAAACATTTTTACTCAAATGACTGGAAAAGATGAGAAGACCATAAATCAATTGAAGTTTTACTAATTAGCACATCTGGTCTCGTACAACTATTAAAACAAGAAAGTACTAGTAATAAATGCTACGAAACAAATATAAGGATCTTACGAGGAGATACCTAACCAGAATAGAATCTAAATGTAGGTATAGCTTGGTTTTGTGTGAATGAAATATTTTCATTCAAACGGTAAGAAAACGAAGTAAACTATCTTATATTCAGTTCGTTTAGTCTCATATGTCTCAAACTCTCAACTATGTAGAAAAATGAAGCTACATTTAAAATAATAACTAACATTATATATGAAAATGAAAAGGTTTATTGACAGACTATAGTCCATATGACAAATATTATTAATACAATGACAGTTCATATACCAAGGATAGAAATATATACAACTGATTAGAAATAATACTGTAATGTCGAGGTACAGTGGAGCCACAGACAGACGTTTTTGTACCAAGAATTCCATAGCTTAGAGGATAAATGGCAGGACTCATGGATAGCTTGGATAATCGGGTTGGTTGATTTTTTAATTCTTTCCATTAGACTGTATTGAGCACGTCTTGTTACCTGCGGGAAGCTCGGGACATTGCGGGTAGCAAACATTTGCGAAGCTGAGCATCTCGGGGGTAATTTATGTAAGAGTCTAAAAGACCTGTTGTACAGCAAATTTAGGGTTCTGCCAGAACCTTTTTTATAATTCACCCACAGTTGCTGTCCGTATATATTACTGCAGAAAGTACGAAAGAGAGAGTCTTTAGCTTCACTTGTACAAAATCGAAAGTTCCTTATGGTCATATTCGTTTTAGCACACAGGCTTCGAGATTGTTTTCTTATATCCGAGTCATCACTCAAGGAGCTGGTAATAGTTTGACCCAAATACTTAAACTCTTGTACTTCCTCAATTACTTCACCATTCATTTTAAACCTTATACCTGCTGGCTGATTACAGCTTTTAGGATGAAATTGCATGACCTTAGCTTTTGTAGCATTAAAAAGAATATCCTGTTTCTGCCAATACACTTCGCAGACTTTTAGTAGCCGATCCAGACCTTTAACAGAGGGACTTATTAACACCATATCATCGACATAAACTAAGTTATTTATCCTTGTGTTATCTATACAACATCCCACTGTTGCCTCATTAACTGAAGCAATTAATTTGTCAATATACACATTAAACAGCATAGGGGAGAGCAAGGAACCTTGTCTCACCCGCAAGAGGAGCCAAAACACTCGGATAGTACATTGCCCCACCTAACGGTGAAAGATTGGTGGGAATACCAAAATTTTAATACGTTTAATATGTACATGGGAACGTTCCTGTCTTCTAGTTTTTCAAGTAAAATATTGTGGTTCACCCTATCATATGCCTTACTTATATCTAGGAAACAGCTATAAATAGTTGAATTACTGTCAATGTATTTAGATATTGTTTCTTTAAGTACATAGATACACAGGTCAGTTGAGTGGCACCTCTTAAAACCAAACTGATGAGATGTCCATAGGAAATCATTTAATCGGAGTAACAAGAGTTTTTCTAGTAGTTTCGAGAAGCAGGAAGCGACAGCTATAGGCCTGTAATTATTGCTGGACAGAATGTCTGCGTACTTATTTTTGACCAGGGGCAAGATATATACCCTCATGAACTCTGCAGGGATATAACTATGAGCAAGCATGGCTGATAGGAGCAATGATATATGCAGACATACTTAGTCACTGGCATATTTTAAGTACTCATTCGATAAGTCATCTACCCCTGATGCAGAACCAGTCTTTAACTCTTTAAT
Source organism: Bathynomus jamesi (assembly GCA_023014485.1). Taxonomy (NCBI): domain Eukaryota; kingdom Metazoa; phylum Arthropoda; class Malacostraca; order Isopoda; family Cirolanidae; genus Bathynomus; species Bathynomus jamesi. The sequence continues at coordinate 71,461 of JAJOZX010011806.1, read as the reverse complement.
TAACCTCTTTACTTCAGAAAATGATATCAAAGTATTTTCCCTTGTTCCTTCCACAGTCGTTTCGCTGCAATATATCTAAAGATTATCCCTATTCACACTGTTAAGAATGTTAGAGTAGTGGTTTTTCCACAGCTTTGCAATTTCATCCTCCCCCGACACCCCATCGATTGTCGGAGGGAGGACATTTTTTACACCCATTTGATTCTTAATAGATTTCCAAAATTTGTTATTATCGTTATTTATGCGAGCTTCACAGGCTTTTGATGCTCGAATAGACTCTTCGTCCCGTTTACATCGCCTTATGGCCGCTTTATACTGACCCCTACTTCTACACATATTCATGTATACTGAGTATATATATACCATATATATACATATATATATATATATATATATATATAATATATTATATATATATTATATATTAACACATTTCAGTAAATAACGATCAAATTAACTTAATCACAATTAACATAATTATGGGACAAAAAGACTGACTTCATCCGGACGTCTATTTCACAAAGAATATTAACGAAACAACCTAATTGTGTGGTTTATCCACTCATGCACAGAGAAATACTACACGCACACGCACACACACTATGTATTAAGTACACAAACGTCCGTATCGTATACAAACACACACACATGTACGTATTAAGTACACAAGGGTTCGTATCGTACAAAGTGCAATTAACAATGAATACATCGAACAAAAGGAGGAATGTGTACGTACAGATGTATGTAAAAACTGTGAACGCAAAAGGGAAATTCATGTACGAATGAAGTACCATTCATGGAGACACCAATTGTGAACAAGAGGAACTGCCAATTTTATTGAACTATAAATTTTTAAAGGATATATATATATATATATATATATACAAACTCAAGAATTTCCTTTTGAAGTCCTTGACCAAACAACAGGCGGAAACATGGTAGTTTGCCTGGTACTTGACGAGGGAAATATTTGTATTCCCGAAAACATAAGGGATATTTTCATTTTATATATATATATATATATATATATATTGCAGGAGGAGACTGTAAACATATCACTCGTCCAGAAGTTCTCGGGGGTACGTTAGGCAGAAGACAGGGAGTGCTGAAACTCCCGTTTCTCTGTCACTGTCCTCCTTAGCTGATCTTTTTCCGTGTCTCATCTACCCTATGAGCATCCCAGCATGCTCTCAAACACACACTTCTCCCTCTGTTCCTCATTACACAATCTTTTCAAAATTAAAAAAAGCATCGGGAGTCTCGGAGACCTTGATTTCAGCTCTTTTTCGTATATAGTTGGGCATTTTTTGCGGGCACTCACCCTTTGCTCCTTCCTATAAAATATATATAGGCCATATATATATAATATATATATATATATATATATATATATATATATATATATATATATATATATATATACATATACCATACACCCGAGTGTCTCGTGGCTCAATCCGTTTGGGCGCCACCTAGAAGCGCTAAGATTACGCTGTGTCGTGGATTGGAACCCCACTACTGCCCACAACTGGACAGTTGTCTTTTCTATATCATACGTCATGAGAAAGTGGCGGACGGATCACCCCCTTTAAATGACTAGGGTAACCCTGGATTGGGCCCCTACCTCTCGCTTTCTCGGGGATATGGAACATGGATGTTACCTTTTTACCAAATTCTTCAACTTTCGAAATGTGAAACAAAAGTTTAAAATACTCAATTTTATTTTCCACCTTTTTTTATTCTTTTTTAACTTTCATTTTTTTCCCTTTATTTCGTTCACCAAAAAATAGAAAAGGTTTAAACTGAAAAAGAAGTCAGATGGACGATAAAACCTGGATCTAAATCCAAAAATTCATTAATTACATAACGTCTTACATATAATAATGTTATGGCAAAATTATATGCAGTATATATATATATATATATATATATATATATATATATATATATATATATATATATATATATGCGATGAATTTCACAATTAAACGTGAAATGAATGAATGATGCAAACCCACATGGAAAAGAAAAATGATTCCAAGGCCTTTCGTGTATTCAGAAGTACACCTCGTCAGGGGATGACATTCCCTGAGGTGTATTCGGAAAAAAAATTTCGGTGCCTTGAAAAATTTTAAAATTTGAGCAAAACTTGAAAAAATTTTCTTTTTATTAAAAATCAATTGCGAAAAATTAGTAAATCTTTTTAAAATTTTAAAAAATAAAAAAATAAAAATAAATTGAAAAATAAAAATTGTATACTTTTGAATACACGAAAGGCCTTGGAATCACTTTTCCTTTTCCTTGTGGATTTGCATCATATATATATATATATATAATATATGGGCTACGTCGTGGCCGATGTCGTAACACCGCTTCCCAAAGATCAGCGAAGTTAAGCGACATTGGGTCTGGGTAATAGTTGGATGGGAGACCGTCCTCCGCGCCCAGATTATGTAGCGACCCGTAGTTCGGATCCCACGTAAAGCTGTAGGTCCCCTCCGTCATTCCACCATGTTGATGTTTTGCCTACCACCTTATATATATATAATGATTTACACCAGGCCACTATTTTGTTCCATTATGGCGGCTAGTGAATTTGACATGCCAAGTTTTGTCTCTTTTTATACCAATATTTGGAAGTGACGCATGCCGACCAAAGTTTTCTGTTACATATAGTTCGGAAAATCCAATAATATGAAACAATAACCAATTCAGTTCTTGAATAGGCATGGAGTTGGTGTGGTACGTGTGGTACAGTGTGTGTTTTAGGGTCATATTTATTAACCAATATTAACTAAGTATTGTCTTATGGGCGTGGCTCATAAGTAAAGTCTCAAGAGAGAGTTTACTTTTATTCAGTATGAGCTGTGAGGCGAAACTGCACTTCTGCAGTCTTTATTTATTTGTCGAAGGTGTTGAATTGTACAATTTTATTCACAAGATAGTAACCTTTATTTTAATGACATGTGAATATTATTAATTTTCATGTTTGATTTTCAGATTTATATAATATTTTGTAATAATGGCAGTATGTACAAGGTCACAAACATAAATTTATCTTGTTGGAAGTCCTTCAGGCAAAATTCTAGGTGCTCGTCTCCCTCCGTAAGATGTTATTCGTACATTTTTTCACTATCACAAAAATATGAAAAAGACAATTCGCGAAAGTGCCAAAGCCACCCTAGAGCGACTGTTTATGTTCTGGGAAAAGGCACGCATCCCAACGACGCAAATGAAGCACGCCATTCAAAGGCTGGAGAGACTTCATGGACGATGGAAGACCCTTCAGAAAGGTGCCAAGCGTGGAGGAGCTACTCAAAAAGCTAAGGTGGTGGCTTTTATTGAGGATTTATCAAATACATTCGATATCTCTCATCAATATGCAGAGGACATGATCAAAATCCTTGAAAACAGAGAACTCCTTCAGGCTCAGTTGTGTGAAGGAAGGGCATCAACTTCTATGGGATGTACAGATATCAGTCTGGCGAAGAAGGAAAAGCGAAAGCTGGAAAGAGAGGCCGCAGCAAATGCACGAAATGAAAAGGCTGCGAAACAGCTATATTTTAAGGACACAGTCTCTCACCTCTCGGATTTCAGTGAAACTGACTCCAACAGTTCGTCTGACGAAGCTTTTAGCACTTCTCTGCCTACCAAGTGCCGTAGACCCACAAATGTAATTACTTCAGAACTTTGATACATTGGACAGAACGAAAGTATCGGATCGAAATGCTGTCTATACATTGGCATCCTTCTCCAAATTCATGGAAAAGCCATCGAAAATGGCTATAAACAGATGGACTATTAGGCGCAGCCGAATTAAGCATAGGGAACAGCAGGTTACTGACGCTAAAACAAATCTTGATTCGTCCGTTCCAACTGTGGTTCATTGGGACTCAAAGCAAATGGAAGATATCTCTGGGAAACCTATAATGATCGAACGTCTCCCAATTGTTGTCTCCGG